>LPNX010896411.1:697732-721709 GCA_001517045.1 Pseudotsuga menziesii | reverse complement strand
CCTGAAAGGACTTCTGAACTCTGAATATGAACAAGTATCTTGTTCATCACTGGCGGCTCACTGAAAGTCCAACTAGGTGCAGCCTAGTCGGTAACACTTGGTACGGCAAAATTGATAGCTTTCTATCCAGTTTGGGCTTTACCAAGAGTAAAGCAGATTCCAACCTTTACTACAAGGTTGAAGATGGCAACCCAGTGATGCTTCTACTATATGTAGATGATTTGTTTGTGACAGGTATGGATGGGTTGATTACCGATACAAAGAGAAAGCTTGCTGCCGAGTTCGAGATGAAGGACTTGGGTATGATGCATTGTTTCCTAGGTATGGAGGTGTGGCAGAGTACAGATAGAATCTTCCTTGGACAAGGGAAGTATGCAGTAGAAATCCTGAGGAGGTTTGGGATGATGGACTGCAAGGCTATGGCCACTCCTATGGCATCGAACCTGAAGCTATTGAGCAATGATTCATCAGAGTCGGTTGATGCTACGATGTATCGTCAGATGATTGGGTCCTTGATGTACCTGACAAACACAAGTCCAGACATTTGCTTTGCTGTGAACACCTTGAGCCAGTTCTTGACAAATCCGAGAAATGTTCACTTGATTGCTACAAAGCATATTCTGAGGTACCTGAGGGATACAGTTGATTATGGGCTCAAGTATGATGCGAATCAAAAGATTAACCTCGAGGGTTATGTTGATTCAGATTGGGCAGGCAGTGCCATTGATAGGAAGAGCACTTCAGGGTGTTGCTTCAGTATGGGATCAGGTGTGATCTCTTGGTTTAGCATGAAACAATCTTGTGTGGCACTAAGTACAGCTGAAACAGAGTATGTCGCAGCTTGTTCAGCTAGTTGTGAGGCAGCATGGCTGCCGGAGCTACTGTCTGATTTATTTGATCTCCAGTTGGATGCTACTTGTATACATTGTGACAACCAGAGTTGGGTGAAGTTGTGAAAGAATCCAGTGTTCCATGACAAGTTGAAGCATATCGAGATCAAGTATCACTATATCAAGGATATGGTGCAGAGGGGAGCAGTGAAGCTCCAATATGTTGCGACGGACGATCAGATAGCTGATGTGTTGACAAAGCCATTGGCTAGGGTGAAGTTTGAGTACTTCAGGGAGAATCTTGGTGTTCTCCAGATCGAGGTTCCCTCCAAAGGGAAGTGATGAGTCCGTGAGCCATTCTGACATGGTGAGAGGATTGGTTCCTTCCATGGTCAGATGTAAGGGCTGAGTCATTCTGTCATGGTGAGAGGATTGGTTCCTTCCATGTCAAATATGAGTGTTGAGCCATTCTGATATGACTGTAGGATTGGTTTCTACATGATCAAGTATAAGGGCTATTGCCATTCTTTGAATGGAACTGCCTGGTGAGGTACCAGGAAAACTTAGTCTAGGACTAAGGGTCGTTCTGATGTGACTGTGAGATGTGCTCTCACATGATCAGATATGAGTGCATGGCCATTCTGATGTGATAGAGGGATGTGTTCCCACTTGATCAGATGTAAGGGCTGTGCCATTCTGTCATGGCTAAAGGATTAGGTTCCTTCCATGTCAGATGTGAGTGTTGGCCATTCTGACTTAGTGTCAGATATAAGGGCTACCGCCATTCTTTGAATGGAGCTACCTGGTGAGGTACCAAGAATCCTCAGTCTAGGAATAAGAGCCATTCTGATGTGACTGAGGGATGTGTTCCCACATGATCAGATGTAAGTGCAGTGCCTTTCCACAGATGATAGTAGTTGGGTTCCTATCATGCTGGTGGATGTGAGTGCTGTGCCTTTTCACAGATGATAGTAGTTGGGTTCCTATCATGCTGGTGATTGTAAGTGCTATGCCTTTCCACAAATGGTAGTAGGTGTGTCCTACCATGCTGGTGGGATGTGAGTGCTGTGCCTTTCCACAGATGATAGTAGTTGTGTCCTATCATGCTGGTGGTTGTAAGTGCTGAGCCTTTTCACAGATGATAGTAGTTGGGCTCCTATCATGCTGGTGAATGTGAGTGCTGGGCCTTTCTGATATGATTATAAGATTGGTTCCTACATGATCAAATGTGAGTGCTGGGCGTGCCTTTCTGACAAGTAGGTCAAATGTAAGTGCTGGGCAGGCCATTCTGACTTAGTGTCAGATATAAGCGCTGAAGAAAGACCTACATGGAGGCTAGGACTACAACCAGCATGAAAAAGGGCTGGCTCTGTAGAACTTCCTGTGACGAGAAGAATCATGAGATAGCACCCGTGATGATCCAGTGATGATGATCCAGCAGTGATGATCCAGATCGAGTGATGATCCAGATCCAGTGATGATGTCCAGTGATGATCCAGATCGAGTGATGATCCAGATCTAGTGATGATGACCAGTGATGATCCAGATCCAAAGATGAAGATGACTTGAAGACAAAGAAGACTTGAAGATGAAGATGACGAGAAGACCCAGAGAAGAAGACCAATGGTGAAAATTGTGTCGAAAGAATACCTTCCTAGTTAAGAGGGAGTGTTGATGTAATTATAACTTCGAAATGTATTCACTTGTATTTCTTATCTATTGTAACCCGATGTTTATTCCGGGATGTTATCATGATATGTCATACCCCGATGTTCCAATCGGGAGAATCAATAATGTAATCAAGTCATGTCAAGTCATTGTGGGTAACCCTCTGATTGTCTAAGGGTTAAAGTCCCCGCAGTTCCGGGGCACTAGGGTTATTAGACTCTCCTAGTAGAGGTCGGCCCTAGTAGGGTTTTAGTCATGCCAAGATTAGTATAAATAGAGAGCTGGACTCTCTATTTAGTACACATCACATACACACTCAAGTGTAGCACATAGTTGAGGAAGGAGAAGACATTGGGGTTAGATAAGAAGAAGATTACTGCTGTCAGGAGATCACCTACTGTTTTGGGTTTTACTTTGGTGCTGATTCTATCTCTGAGGAAGTTGCGGGGTTTTCTCCATTTATGGTTTCCCCGAGGAAAACACTGTGTTCATTGTCTCCTATGTTTTGATCGCTGTGCTTGTTCTTTCAGTTAAAGATCCTAATGTTATGCTAGCTTAATGTTAAAAATCTAACAGGCGAAGGTTTGAAAAATTTACTACCTTATAACATTTTTGAAACCAAATCTTCTGAAGAAGATTTATATGAACACGAGGAAGACATGGATAGCCGGGAGCATGATTCCATGGATGAAGACTCCCTCACATCTGACATGGATGGGTATGATGACTATTGGAAATTTATTGAAAATCTCATTTACGATATGTCAAGAGAAGGGAGTGCTTATTCAGAATCTTTTGGAGGTTTTATTGAAAATCCCATCTGTGACATGTCCACGGAAGGGAGTGTTCACTTAGGAACTTGGGGAGGTCTTGGTATGGAAGAGGAGCATGCAAAGTTTTCATATGATCATTCAAAGCCATATCATCCAGAATCACACACAAGTATTATCAATGAATACTTTGAGAGGCAATGCATCAAAGAGTCAAATTTGATACAACCGATAGAGGGTTAGCCTGAGCCTACATTTTCTGATTCAGAGGTTCCTTATGATTTGTAGCAACCTGGGGATTACATAGAGAGTTACCATCCAACAAGCCGTTTTGATATATGTGATGGAGTTGTTGACCTACTTCATCATGCAGATGTGTACATTAGCCCTATCCAAGCTTGGATAGAAGAAGCCTGCAAAAGCTCATGCCAGTTTGGGAAGCAATTTGATGAAGTGTTATATGCATATGATCTGCCATCCAGCCCGCCCATCCTGAATATCCATGCAGGTTCACACTTTCTAATAAATATGTCCTTGCTTTGGCTGGTAACCAAAGACAACGGAAAAAATTTAAATTTTTATGAAATGTTAAGGTGGTTGCATTGGATTTATCATTTCACTTAATGTGTTGACTATTGTTGTCCGCCGAATGCACACCAGCAGCAGAAATCTAATGAAAGTTGTCTCCTCACTTGAGAAAGTGGGAGAGGTGTGGCCTTGGGGGCAAGCACAAAGCCAGGTACTGTCACCTACTCGTAGCTCCCTCGTTTAGGCTAACTCCTAACGAAGCCAAGAGGGGTAGTCCCTAACAAAGAGTTTTCTATGGCTCAATGTGTTTAAGTGTTTTTGATGTTTGAGTGATGCGGATGGGTGTTGTTTAGGAGTTTGTTGATGGGAGATCACAGATTTAACATTAAAATAATACAAAGATATGCTTGCAATATAAATAAAACACAACACTGATTAAATTAAGCAAAAGCATCCATAATGAAATAATATTTGAACAATTACACTTCAGATATAAAAATAGAATAATCACAAGACCAGTGTCTTTATCCAATGGGAAACGGAGTCAAGAATTGTAGTGTTGGGATGCTTGATACAAGAATTCAGTGTGTTTGAGATTGTTTTGCAAGTGCTCTTTGTAAATTTTAGCAAGTTTTAGTGATCTTTGATTATTATGGCTAAGAATACAAGGTATCAACTGGAAGATATACCTTCAGTGGCTCCTCTCAATGACATGTTGGACCGTCCAGTATTCCAGGCTAGGTGTCCAAGGAACTTAACCAGCCTGATTGAACTCTGAGACGACGGTTTATTCCAGCGTCACTAGCAAGAATTTGCCCACTTACCTCAGTATTTATCGACAACGCCAGTTTGTTGGTTATGGGGATGAAAGTTTTATTAATGTTTTCACTTGTCCGATTAATCAAATCCAACCACCGTTCTGAGTACGAGTCCAACTTTTTTAGGGTGGACAGAGCATACTTGGTGGCAGAAAGCAACAAAGTAAATTTTTAAAAGGGGGGTGTGAGTTTCAAATTTTAAGTTTAGAGCACATAGTTAAACTCTCCGACAGAGAGTGCTCTTGACTTTGTCTTGTGACAAAAGTTCAAGAGACTTTAGCTATTCTATATGCCTAATGCAAGGAAAATGCAAATCTACTATGCTTTCCGACAGAGAGTGCTCTTGACTTGGATTACGGCAAGTTCAAGAGACTTTAGTCCTTTTTAGAAGATAGGCAGATTGTAAAAAGAAACCAAATGATAGCTCAATGAAATTGATAAACAATGATCTAGCAATTAATAAACTAATTGCAAAATGAACTAATCTAGCAATTAGTATTCTAAAATGAAACTAAGCTATCTAGCAAAAATAAACTAAGCTAAGAAGAAACAAACCACTCAAAGGACAATGCAAGACTTCCCCAAATGGGGAAGTTGGGTGTGGGGCATTAAAAACCCCACTAATCAAACTTTACTATTAAGTACAGATGCCTTTGGGATTTGAAACCCTTGGAAGGACTTTGAGAGAAATAACTTGGAAAAAAAAACTTGAAACAAACTCTTAAGAGCTATTACAAAGGATAATGGCTAATCAATGACTTTTGGTTTGGATCATCCTTATGGTTTCTTCACTTTCTTCTTGGTTTAGATCTTCTTGTTTCAAAGCTTCTCAAGCTCCTTTCTCCTTCAAAACACCTACACAAACGATCCAACTCAAGGCATCCCTTAGCATTGGTCAAAATAAAATATGAGATCTAAACTAAGTATAAACTAGAAACTAGACAAGCAATGCAGGTCTAGAATCAAAGATGAGATCTAAGAATTAAACTTAACAGTGGAAACTAGCTAACATGCAAATAACAAAACTAACTTTGTAAAGAAATCTAATTCAAACTTAACAATGAAACTATATGCTTGATCACTTTTTTAATGCAAAATTTAAGTTTTTGAAATGAGATCTAATACTAGTGTGAAAATGAAAACTAAGATCTAAGAGATGCAATCAAGAAGCTAACTAAAAAATGGAAATTAACTTAACCAAGACTCTTTTTTTGTTTTGTGGACTTTTGAAGCAAGAAAAGAAAAACAAGCAAAAAGAAAGAAAAAAGGGGATTGGAAGAAGGGGCAAAGGAGAGTTGAAAACGAAGATAGAAGGGGCAGCCAAACAGTGGACAGAGAATGACCCAGCAGCAGGCTGGAAAAAAACCCACATAGTGGATAATAAGCCCAAACTGTGGGGTTAAAAAGGGTGCCCAAACAGAGATAAATGGGGCAGCGAACTGTCAACAAATGGGGCTGCAAACAGTGAGGAAAAGGGATGAAAACAAAGGGAAAAAAGGTCAAAAATGAAGCTAGAATAGAAGAAGAAGAGGAGTGTGGGAAAGATAGGCTTGTAGATCCACTACTCGACAATAGAACCAAGTAACCAAATTTTAAGTTTTGAAAAAGAGACAGATCTTCGAACTTAGCACTTCTTTACCAAATCTCTAATGCTTGAGATCAACTTTGGGAGATCCTGAAATGCACACGAATGTTAAAAAGTAGGTCTTTTGAAGAGGTGAGAGATGCAACCGAGCTCAAGCCTCTTTTCAACTTATTAGATCTGCACAAGAAATTGCTCATAAACACACCTTCATCAAATATTGCATGTAAAGCAAAATGGGACTAGAAGAGTATAAGTATTTCCAACCACCATCTACTCCTTCCAAATCGCATAGAACCCTAACATAAATGGACAAGTTGAACCCAAATGCTCACCCTATGGGCTTAAGAAAGCCTTCTAAGCTAAATAATTGATCAAAGTAATGAAATATGAGCAATAAACAAATCCAATATCACCTTAGAATAGATGAAACACTTCCATAACAAGCATCAACACCACATGCACCTCCAAAGTCGCTTTATTTCAATAAGCCAATGGCTATACGATTACAAAATGGCAGAGTAAGTTTGTCCAAAAAATCCATGATGAATGTGGAGGCAATGCCTTCCTTTTATACAAAAAAACTGACAAACCTACAACCCTAAATCAAGTCAGCAATGAGTGAGAGCGAATGGACATAGACAAATTTGATTTTCTCAATCAACTCCTTGGAAGCATCACCTATCAAATACGAAGTTGTCGAGTGTACACACATGAGTCCAAAGAGATCTTTGTGAGCTTGGAAGGAGTAGAAGACTGAGCTGGAGTGAAGGTTAACCAGCGATTGGTAGGAGCCAGCCTCACTCAATCCATATCGGCGGGCTTATCAGCATGAACCTTCTCCCACGTGAGTCATACAGCAGGCTTGGCGTGAACGTTCGTGATGCCACCAATTAATAAATCGAAACCATTCGCATGTATTGGGTATGCCATGGTTCAACCTTCACATGCATAGGGGTCCACTCTGTTAGCGCACTCTCCTCATGGGTTGGCACGAACCCCCACACCCTCACGTCACCTCTTTATGCACTAATTCGCATGCCAAACAATTCGCATGGTGTTTACTATTAGATCATGGTTTAAAAAATTTAATATTTAATTTGAGGATGCCCCCCCATATCCCACTCATCATCCACTTACTCTAGCGTGAGATCCACTTACCCTCATGTCATCTCTTTTAAATATTAATCCAATCTCAAACTTTAAACCAAAGTTTTAATGCCATGTCACCCTGGAGAGGGTCGTAACTCACATGGTTTATATGCCAAGTCACCCTTTACCATTAGAATATTCAAATTTGACTTTGAATTTGACTTTTTTATTTTTGGACTTTAGTGCATTTTGTCCAATTTTAGCATTAAAATGCCACTTTGACGCTCTGTTAACCGAATGATGACTTTCGAGATGCTCCGGCCAGCTGAAACCTAGTGAAAGTGGCCCCTAGGGTAAGGACGTTGCTCCGAGCTTGAAAATGAGCCCAACCATGCCGAAAACGGACTCTGGATCACTCTTTTTTTACATTTTAAAATTTCTCATTTAAATCATTAAAAAATGGCTTTAAAAACAGAGTAAAATATTTTTTCTCGGAATCAGACAAAACTCTAGGGGGACCTAGTACATGTTCATACGACTCAATCGGAATGCCTAGCATGACAAAAAATACTGACACGATGCTCTAATAACCTCCCAAGGCCGAAACATCAAGACAACTACCCCAGCTTTGGAGGAGCAAGTGAAAATCTCAGAAATTATTGGTCATTTGTTCAACAACCAATAATAACCAAGGGAAAAAACACTCTGGGCTAGTCGGCTTAATGCCTAAGTTTGGGAAGCCGAGCCTTCTATAAAAATTTAAATGCTAGGGCATTTTTTACAATTTCCCCAAGGGGGTATGAACATGTATTTTACAAAAAATAAACATCTCAGCCAAAAACTGGCTAACTTTGGAGCACACTGAACTTCTGAACTCTGATCTTGAACAAGTGTACTTGTTCAATGCTTTGGCGGCTCACCGAAAAATCCACTAAGTGCAAAATTAGTGGATAACATCTATGTTATGCTTAGAGTAGGAAAATAAGCTCCTTAAAGTGAGCATTTACTTTTTGCATTTATTTTCTGCACTTACGAAATAATAATCTTTTTCTTTGGTTAAAGATTTGTTTTTCCATTTACTTTCTAATAAAGCAACTTAATAGTTCGTTGGATTTTACAAGATTTTGTGCTACTAAGATTGGCTTGTCAAGTTGAGATGTTTTTACAGATTATTGAAACCATAGATTCTATGGTTCTCACATGCTCTCCTTGCCTAAAGACCAGAGCAAGCACGCGTCCCACAGTAGGAGCCAGATGTTACCACCTGAGTTGCACTCAGTTGAACTTTTAACCGAGATGCCAAAGATGAACAATCACTTGTTCGAAATTCAGAGTTCAGATGTCCTTGCAGGCCTTCCTAGGCCAATGTTTTAAAAATTTTAAACATGTTCATACCCCATGGGGAATTGTAATAAAATGAGTTAGCATGATGACTTTATGTAAAAGGTTTGGCTTCTTAGGACTTATTCATTAATGCATTATTCTAGGGTGTTTTATCCTTGTTAATTATTTATTGTTTTTAAGCAATAAATAATTTTTTAGTTTTTCACCCAAACCTCCAAAGCTGGAATAATCGCATTAATTAATTAAGCCTTAGGAGGTTATTAAAACCTATTTGTCGATGTATATTACCATGTTAATCATTATTTTGAGTCATTATGAACATGTCCTAAGTCCCCCATAAGAATTTTTTAATTTCCGGAAAAAATTATTTTTTCCGTTTTTACAGGCTTATTTTTTATAAGTTAATTGCAAAATTGTAAAAAGTCATAAAAGTGTGGCTAGGAGTTTGTTTTTTACATGGGGTGCTCATTTTCTAACTCAAAGCACCCACTTAACCCCTAGACCCACTTTCCTATGTTTTCAAATAATTATTTAACCCCAAAATTAATAATTACTCGAAAAACCCAAAAGCCCAAGAAAGAATGACATTAAAAAATTCGGCAATAAAAAAAAAAGATAATTGCCAAAAAATAGTTGGGTGACTTGAAAAATCATTTTGGCAAGTAGCCGGACAAGAAAGACAAGTCAGATGTTGCCAATTCGGAGAGTTTTTTGAGTTTTGAACTTTCCTCTCCAAGTGGGGGTGCGCATCCCAAGAGAGATGGAAGTTTGGGTGATGTGGATGATTTTTTGTGATGTGGATTCCAAAGTTTTGAAAGTTGCTTCTCCTTTTTCCTTTATCCAACTCATTCCAACCTTTTTCCAACCCACAACCAACTCACTTGGAGCTAGCACATCCTTGAGGAGATGCATTCCCCTCTCTTTGCCAGATTTCTATTTAAGTAAGCAACCTTTCTTCATTCTTCACGAATGATTTGGGCATTGAACCTTTGCTCTTGTATGTTATAATTTTTATCATTGTGGAATAAAGTGAAGGCTTTGGAGGCATACTTGTGTCAGGCATTAGTGTGTGGTGATCTCTTGTTGTGTATGAGGTATAACTGTATCAATTTCTTGCTTCATTCTTAGTTGTTCTAACCGGTTTTTCTGAAGGATAAAAAAGTAGTTTCTTATTTGTTTCTTGAGTTATTTATGCAAGTAGATTTTAGATTTGTATGTTTTACTTGTTTGTATGTATACTATCTAGTTTTTATTTTGCTTAAATACTCCCGGATATAACACTTTGGTGTAGTATTGTTCAAATTTATGCCGGGATATCTAGCGTGGAGAATTGATGGATCTTGTTTGATTCCACCACATCTCTGTGATTTGTTTTGAGAAGATTCAAATCCCTCCGCTCTCTACTTGAAGACTCCATTGCCCAAGCTTCAAAGCTTTGGGGCATCTTTCTTTTTCTTTCATCCATCAGATTAAGAAATTTAAATTTTTTGGTTACTAGTTTTCTTTTTTGCATATTCGAATCCCACTGAAATATTGAAATATCTTAGCTTTCTGATTTATATATGCAAATTTAAATATCCAGATCTTATTATTAAAGTTTTATTGTACAAGATCTTATTGCAAGCAAGTACTAGTTTGAATCTTAAAATTTCCTATCTTTAAAGTACCTAAATATTCTTGATCAAATTTTTATGTTTTAACCTAATTTCCCATCATATTTAATAAAAATGTGTTCGCTGTTTTGCAGCAAAGATTGGTCTGATAAAGAGGCATTCTGGCAAAATTCTGAAGATCCGAGTCAAACCGGAAGCTCATTTTCTCATACTTCTTCCATTGGCCATTTATCAAAGGCCTTTAATTGTAAAAACTTCTTGTTCCTATTCTACAAAGGAACACAAGTACTTCTTTCTTCTAGTCATTGTAAAAAAGATAAGCAAGTGGGCAGCCAAGTGCCCACACCCCATCCCCCCGAGGGAGATTCGCACTGTTTTGTTTTTTTTCTTTTTTAAGTTTTTCTTTATTTTTTTAGTTTATTTTAAGTTCCTAAAGTAAAATTAACCCAATCCGGTTGTGTTCTCGGTAACGAGAGTATCGGCATCGAGATTTAAAAACTCATACTTAGCTTTAAATAACTTAAAAATATCCAAGACTTCAAGGCCCCGTATGCTCTTGTGACCACTGCAGGCCTTTGGCTGGATCGGTGGGACAATCAGAAAGGGATTGAAGTGACTAGTAATTAGTAAAACACATCAATTAATCCCTACAAGTGAAAATCTGGCACTCATACGATTTTATTAAGTTGTGGGGAAATTCTGCAAGTGAAGCGGGAACCACTAGAAAGCGACCACAGGCTACCGTTAGGCTACACCCTCGTTTGGTGTAGTGTTGAACACAGCCTCACGACTCCATCTAACCCACATGTCACTGTGAGAGCCACTTCTTGGTAACTCCGAACGCATTCCTCGTACCTCCGGGTATATCTGGAATACCCTTTCCCTTCATAAAAAGATCATTACCACATTAATAATAAAATTTACCAAGAATTGACCCACTCCCTAATTACTCACTTAATAATCTTAAAACTGACCTACTGAGACAACTGCAATACTTCACAAGACTTCACTAGCAACCCTTTACACAAGCACTCTACTGGCACTGGTCTATTTTTGCAATCTGGCTTATTTTCTTTATTAAGTTAATCATTGTGTTGTGTGGAATGTTATTTATGCTAGTTAATTAAATATTTTGCAGTTATCTTTGTTTCAAAGTTTTATTGTATCTCATCTCTGTTACCACCTAAGTTGTACTTGGTGGTTTTATCAAGTGATCTTGGTGAACCGGACAAAGATGATTTGTTCAGACTTCAGAAGACCTTCAGACTTGCTTCTGGGAAGTGTTTTTTTTCTCTATCACATGTTCATACCCCCTTGAGGGAGTTGTAATAAAATGTTCTAGCATGGTAGTGTCTGTAAAAGACTCGGTCTCTTGGACTTTATTTGTCAATCCAATCAGCCCAGAGTGTTTTTTCCCTTGGTTATTATTGGTTGTTGAATAAACGACTGATAATTTCTGAGTTTTTCACTCAATACCTCCAAAGTTGGGGTGGTCGACTTGGCATTTAGGCCTATTGAGGTTATTAGAGTCTGTGTGTCAATGTATAAACATGCTAAGCATTATGGTCGAGTCATATGAACATGTGCCAAGTCCCCCTAGGTTTTGTTTTTTTTTAATTTTTTAATTTTAATTTTTCCACAAAACTTAGGCTATTTTTTAATAGTCTAATTGGAAAAATTGGTCTTGTAATAAAAGTGGGGTTAAAAATCAGTTTCAGTCATGGGGGTGCTCATTTTCTAACTCAGAGCACCTGGTAAACCCATAAACCCACTTTTCATAAGTTTTGGGTGATTTTTCCATCACTCAGTTAAGAAAATCCAAAAAAAAAAATCAAATATTAATTAATTTAATTAAAAATTAATTAAATAATGGAGCAAATCCAAATTCCTAAATCAGTGGATTTTGCTCCGTTTTGACTAAAGTCAGTCTCATTGGCTTCAATTTGACCGGGAGTTCCCACTCCTTGACTGAAGGCATGATGTGGGCTGAAGAGGAGCTTAACTGGCTCATGCAGATCTAGGGTTGCATCCTCCTTTTTCTCTCCTCCACACGTGTGGATCAAGTTGGGAGTTGTTTGTTGGTTGGTTCAGTTCACTGGGTGAGGTGTCACTCTGATTTGTAGTTCTAGTCCAGTTAGACTCAGTTCATCCAGCTAAACTCAGTTCATCATCAAATCAGACTCAGTTCATCATCAAATCAAAATCAGTTCACCATCAGATCAAGCTCGGCTTGACTCTTTCTCAGCTTCAGTCTCTCTTTCAGCCAGGTATGCGCCCCCTCTGGGCTAAGGTTTCAGTTTTTGCTATAAATAAAGCACAGTTTCCTCCTTTCTAAGCTAGTTAGAGTCGGATTGAAGAGTTGTTGCTATTGTACTGTTGCTATTTTTCATTTGAAATAAAGAAAAGCTTTGGAGGCAAGATGGTGTCATGTTATTGTGTGTGGATGAGCATTGCCATGTTTTACTGAGGTAACCTGTATCTATGTTCATAACTTGTTTATTTTGATATTGTGGATCCAGTGTTAAAAGATTGATAATAAGTTTACTATGATCTTGATAGGAAAAGAGTTTATTAATAAGTTTATTGCCTATTTCTTTCTTTTTAATGCATGTTTAGAGATCTAGATTTAACAAGTTTTATAAGATTATATGCATGCTATTCTAATATCTCTGTTTATGTATTAACCGGATCTCACAAGCATCTTGGCAAGCCTTTGGATTAGTTGCAGGTTCCTAGATTGGAGAGGGTGCTGATCTAGTTTGCTTCCTCACTTTCTCCAAAACTTTCTCAAAGGCATAGTCCCTTGACATTCCACCGGAAAGCTCCATGGTTGATCTTCAAGGCTACAAGCTTGCCTTCTTCTCTTTCTCTTCCTAAATATTAAAATTTTACCTGGTTACTTTGTTCACAGCTTTGATATTGTTTAGATCTATAATCTTAAAATAAATTTTAACATAGATCTATCTTCTCAAAGCTCATAATCTAGATCTTGTTCTTAAAAGGTTTCATAAGCATTCTAGATCTAGCTTTAGGGAAATCGTCATTTTTGCATGGCATTTTGAAGAGAATTTGTAGTTTGCATTCATTAGATTTATGTTTTCTATTATAAAAGATAAATCCAGCAATTAGTGCACATCACATTGGCTGCCCTAAAGGCAAGCCAAGATCCCAAGGAAAGCTTGCTTTCCTTGGTTCCTTTTTCATCGTTTTATTAACTAGTTTTAACTTAGCTTTTTTTCCGGTTAAAAGTAGGCTGACCTAAAGGTACTTTCAAAGTTCTTTGGGCACATTTCAGTTTAATAAGCTTGCTGGTTTTTAGCAGGTATAACAGAAAAGAGGAGTTGTTGTTCGAAAGTGGCTTTTGGGCCATCTGAATCCCCTTAGGGGTCTCCCTTTTTTACTGTAATCTTTCATCTTTGCACTTTGTAAGGTCTTGGTTTCATTCTGTATAAGAACCAAGAGGAATCATATCAATTTGCTGGTATTGTAACCGCTGATAATAATAATAAAAAATTCAAATAGGCTCTTTCGAGCCCATTCCCCATCCCCCCTGGGGGGGTTCACGTCATTTTTTCCTTTTTTGCATTTTCTTATTTTTTCGCTCTAGATTAGTTTCATTTATGCAAAATAGTATACTTTGATTACTTTTATCATATTTTCCATATCATAAGGTCAAAGTAACTTTAATACTTACCCCACGACTTCCCGATTGACACGAAAGGGGAAAGAGATGCATGGTAGGACTAATTAGAAAACCTGTGGTTTGTTTCATTTTTTTTGCTGCTTCATTATTCATTTTTGCAAGCAATTGTTTAAAATCAACCCCCTCCTTGATTCCCCGATTGAGGTCCACTTGGACCGAAAGAGGTTCCTAGAGGGTTTTTCTTTCTAAAAGAAACACATCCTTTAAAATTTACTACAAATTACAAAGACTCCGATGTGTATGCTCTGCGTTTTGGCTACGGTTCGTCCGATCAGTCAAGCTGCATCAAAAGCAACGTGAGTGACTAGATTAATTAGGTTTCACCTTCCCCAATTAATCACTATCAGGCGAAAATCCAACGCCTCGATCAATCCATAAACAGTGGCAAAATACCCAAAGGAAGTGGGAACTCCTAGACAGTGACCTCGAGGCGCCGATCTCTGTTACACCCTAGCAGGTGTATTATGAACACAGTCTCAGAGACTCCATTTAGCCCACACATTCCTTGCGGGTAGCCGTGAAGAATTTATTTTTTGGACATACTCCAAGTAACCCTCAGGTATATCTGGAGTCCCCTTTCGCCTAATTTAATCCACTCATTTTTCATATTAACTTAAAATGTACCAAGAGACATTTGCAAAACATTCACTCCAAGCACATGCAAGTACATTTGATTATTTTGTGACTCTTGTTATCACATATATAGTAGCCAGGTTACCATATTCTATTTTTCAGACACAGTACATTTTTCAGCCGAATCTCTTACATATGAAATGCTAAGATGAGCAGTTTTGACAGATCATTATTTTATTTGTGGACTATTGTACTCTCCCATGTCAGAACTGAGTCTCAGGACACTCAGATTTGAGGACCGATGTAACCATTTAGTCATTACAGAGTAGTTATTGATGCCCAGATGTATATCAGTGCTTTCTCATTTGACAGATGATGTTTCAGATGGATTATATGCATGATTATGACTCAGCTTTTTATATTGTGTTATGGTTATCATTGCTCTTATACTCATTTTTGTGACATGTATTAACATGTATCATGATCTGGTGGTCATAATTATATGGACTTGGATGTATATTGTATTATGTATCGATGTCCCTACTTAGACTTGGAAGTTTCTGATCTATAATCATTGGTTTTACCTTCCTTAGGGAGAATAGAGGTAGTCATTCCCACCATTGTTTTGGCTTGCTAGTATTGGCTTCATCCTTCATTGTCTCCACCCATCCATTACCTTCCAGTTTTGTTTCTAACCCGACTTACTACTTGACTTATGGCATGGAGGACCTTTTTCTCTGCTAGAACCTTTGTTGGACAAGCCTCCCTGTTTATATTGTGTCTCAGCTCTGAGTTGGTGACAGAACTTGCCTTTGGTGAGTTGGATTTTATGCCTAAATCATTCTGGTCGATTGTCCCAATGTTTGGCACTATGCAAAACTCCCCCTGGTCACTTTAGATTTTGTTGGCTAAAACTAAAAGCTCATGTACTACCTGTATTGGAAATATTATATATGCACCCATGGAAAATGAAAATGCTAAAACTGTGTTTCTTAACATATGTGGAAAAAGGCAAGAGCAATGAAATGCTAAAATACCCCTTAAAGGGTATAAGAAAAGGTCCAAAAAGAAATGGTTAAAATATGCTATATCCAAATTTTGTTGACCTTATAAATATAAATATGTCCCAGATGAAAGCTGCGATTAGTTGTGCTTTTAAGCACTGGTGAAGTCCCAAAAGGGTCATATAGGCCAACAAGGCCATGGAAATAAAATTGATGATCCTTGTTGTCCATCTAATTCAACTAGGTGGCAACCTCATGTACATTGAAGATGTACATTCTGTGTAGTTTGTACCATGGGATTTTTCACTCAGCAGAGCAATTCTGCCCCTTTTACACGAAATGTCCGCTCCTCTGCGTGGGATAATTAATGTAACTTTATATGTCATCATGGGTCATTTCTCTAAGAATGTCACCATGGACTTTATTATCAGGGAAGTCCTCTTCACTGAGTGTTTTTTTCCCTTCCAGTTAGTTTTGTTAATTAACAATTTTAATTGGTTGGGTTTTTCACTCACCAATCCTCCAAAGTGGTGAATTGATGTTCCAATATTCAAGCCCATGAGGTGGCTAAGGTTTCAAGTTGTTGTCCATGACCATGCTAGCCATTTTTTGTATTCTTGCGGAATTTCGTTAGGGATTTAATTTTTATTTTGATTTTTTCCTAATTAATTAACTTTACCATTTGGTGGTTAATTAATTAAGTTTCGATGTAATAATGTAATCTCTTAAACCTTGCCATTTTGTAATAGAGGCTATGAATGCAAATGAAAAAGCTATGACACCCCCTAAGCCATTGGTTCAAGTCTCATGTCATTCTAACAAGGGGTTGGGAAATTAGACCAATTTTGGTTAAGACAAGGTATTTTTTCCTAAGAAATTTTCCAAGGATGAAAAATTAAATTATTTTATTTTGAAGGAAAAAATCAAATAAAGCCATGGTAATTAAGTTTGGGAGGTGGCTAAAATAGTTAATTTTTATTTAAATAAACCCCCCATGGTCAAAATAAATTTTTGAAGATTTCTCAAGTGGGGTGCCCCTCTTGTCTTAGTAAAAGATAAAAAATAAAAGATTTAAATAAAAGATTAAAAAATAAAAAGATAAGAATAAAAAATCAAAATTTGAGTCAAAAGAGGCCCCAAATAAAAAATAAAAGATTAAAAAGATAAAAAATAAAAATAAAAGATAAGAATAAAAAATCAAAATTTGAGTCAAAGGAGGCCCCAAATAAAAAAATAAAATAATAAAAATATAAAAATGAAAGATTAAATAAAAGATTAAATAAAATATAAAAAATAAAAGATAAAAAATTAAAATTTGAGTCAAAGGGGGGGCCACTTGAGTCATGGAAACCCTAGATCTAAGGGTTAAGCTTCACTGTGACATGGATCTATCTTTTTTACCATTGATTTGAAGAGGCGTCCTTGCTTATGATTGGTGGATGGTTTGCAAAGTCAACAAACCTAGATCTAAGGGTGGAGGAGAGCTAAAGTTTAGATCTATGTTTTGGACCCTTGATTTGGGAGTGGGTTTGAGATCTTTTCAACTATAAAAGAGAGACCCCTCCTTTCATTTTAGATCATTCTTTGGAGCATGGTTATGCTGCCAAAATACTCTCTCTTCTCCCTCTCTTCTCTATTATTCTCTCTCAAGCCCTAAAAGAGTCTTTGTATCAAGCTTTGCCCTAGTTGGGCCATAATCAAATGAAATCTTTGGAGGAACTCTTGTCTCGTGTTGTTGGCTTTCCATTTTCAAATCTAAGATATAACATTTTCATTTGTGAGTTTATTTTTCATTATACATGCATAGATGCCCCTTGAAAAGGTCTTTACAAAGGGGATTTAGTTTTGAATGGTTATTTACATCTATTTGTGAGTAGTTTTAGCTAGATCTACAATGGTCTTTGTAGATCTTTTTATTTTGCTCACCTCTTGCTATATTTTGTAGATTTCTCACAGTTATTTTGCAGATCCAAGGGTTTGGAAGAAGGCCTCCCGGGCCAAACACTTATCTTGCATTTTATCTTCAAGATCCATTCATTTATTCAGAGTTTCATTTTCTATTTTGCATTTTCACTCATATTTTTGTCACTGTTTTAAAACTAGGTTTTATGCACTGTATAGTGAATAAAACTCTTGTTTTAGGGCTTTCATTCATAGTAGATTAGTTTGGTATTATAAATCTGCAATTTACTTGTCATTTCAGGGCCTAAAAACCCATTTTTAGGCCACCAAAAGTTCAAATTTTACATAGTTTCAAGTTCAGATTTTTGGACTGTTTTTTCTGACTTTTTGGGGCTAACTTCTAACATACTTTCTATAGTGTTTTCTGCTGTAAATTCCAGCGAAATAGGTCACTGCTTTTTGCAGGTTTTTACACAGGGAAGAAGAAGAAGGTGCTGCCAAAATTTCATCAGAAAAAAGGCCTTAAAAGTTTTGGGTGCAAAAAGTGGTCCAAAACCCCATTTTTTCCTCTCTTTTCTATCATTTCTAAACCCCAAAGAGTAGTACTCTTGAGGTATTCTTCAAAGCTCTTTAAAATCATTTGTAAATCTTGTATATGATGTTAGAGTAGTGATAGGGTAGAACACTAGTTGTTAGATTTATTTTTCTGCAAGTAGATCTAGTCTTTTGCTTTCGGTTTACCCACCATCTCTGTTAGAGGGATTGATGTGTGGTTAGGTTAATTGTTTAGAGTAGGTCTTTTGTTTCTGTTCTTTTTATTTCCAAGCACTTAGTTAGATTTACTTTTTGTTGCAAAAAAGTAATTTTACAACTTGCCTTTCGGTGTATCCTCTGTCCCTATCCATTATCTCCCTTTAGGGAACTCGGATCAGGGTATGAAAAGCAGAAAGGCAGGGGCCTAGATTTAATTAGATAACACTGCCTTTTTTGTTTACTTATTTCTGTACCAAACACATTTGCTTTACTAGTCCAGGGTTCAAATACCAGCACCTCCCATAAGGGATACCGCTTGGTTGAGCCCTATTGATAGTTTTAAATTTACTTGCATGTTCAACCACTAAAAGATTTAAAATTTACCCCTAAAATTAACCAACAACGAATTTAGCCCCTGTTCCTCTACTCGGTTATCACCCTTTGGAGTACTCACGAGATACGACAAGGGGTAGAGGAGTTTTAGTAATAGGCATCCATCACATTATTGCTTTAATCCAACTGAAAACTGGTGACCTTTGGAAGCCACGGGGGGTAAGAGAGACCGAGGGGGGTCTCACAGTATTCGCGTCCTCCCTTGTTGGGCGCATGGCACTGGGGATTTGATCTGTGAGCTACAGGTGGGCTTGTTCCCATTTTTTTGAGCACAGCAGCACTCCACTTTTGGATTAAGGGGATATGTGGTAGGGGTAGACACGCCACTGTTTGAAAACCTAATACAAGAAGAAAAATTGTAATAAAATTTACTAAAAAGAACAAGAAGCATTGCAAAACAGGCTCTACACTCCAGCAGGGAATCACAATACATTTTCAGTCCAGCATTGCACTCCAGCACTTTACTTTCAGTTCTGCAATTGTTTATGTGGTGAATGCTCGATAGCTCAATAACATTTGTTTAACTGCTTCAAATAATTCAACTTAAAGTCTTTCCATTTTCATTTACTGTTGGTTTAATAAATTTCATTTAAGGCATTTTCCTTCTGCTATCTCTTGTTTAGAACTTGTAAATCTGGTTCATATTTGTCTAAACTATAACTACTTTACTTGTTCATTTGTTTATACTGATAAATTTGGATCATCTGTACATTGCTTAGATATCTTAATTCATTACTATTTATAACTGTATCATCTATTTGTTTATTCATCTCATTGTTAGATAACATTTAACTTGTGAGATAATTAACCTAGATTGCATCTCATTAAAGGTTGCATTCTCTGACTCCATTCTTTAGGCACTGGTTGTATCTTAATAAAGGCTTGATTGTCATTTGAGAAATATTGCATTTGCATTGGCTGATTATCATCCTTAGTAAATAGTAAAACCTAAGTCTTTCACCTAATAATAAAGATCCTTTTAACTCAACTGTTAATAAACTTAGGAATATAGTCTTCCGTAGGGACTACCCGCCTTGGCTCCGTTAGGATCTTGCCTAAACGGAAGAGTTGTGGACTGTGGTGACAGTGGTCCCCAACTCTCACTTGCCCCCAAGGACACACATAGCAGGTTGTTGACTTTCGTGTGCCCTAAAGTGTGTATTAGGCGGCAACATCTTTGGCGTCGTTGCCGGGGACAAGTCTTTTGTCCTTGGTCTTGACATTAGTTAAATAATTTTAAATTTAATTCTTTAATTCTTCAATTAAATTCTCTAAGTGTTAATAAAAATTTTGAAAAAACCTTAAATTTTTATTTTTTTTCTTTTACCCATATTAGAAGTTTACTTGTTCTCCAAGTGGCGACTCCATTTCAAAATATATAGTAAGGTATTATACTTGGAGCCCTTTGGTTTTCTTAGCTCCCTCTTAGATCCTGAAAAGGCTTTTAGAGGAAGTTAAACAAACTTGCTCTATGTAGAATCTTTACAGGTCTTGGAGAAGAAGCCAATTTCTAATATCTCTTTGTTGTTTATCCAAGTAAACCAACCTTAACAATGGATAATTATTATAGACCATGTGATTTCTCTAAAATTGTTGGTTACCCTCATGACGTTCCAAAAAAAGCTATAGATAAGTTGCCTTCTTTTTAAGGAGACAATGTTACAAGTGCTAAAGCCCACATCAGAAATTTCAATTTATGTATTGCAAGGTATTGTATGGCACACAACCATGAGGATGTGAAGATGAAACTCTTTGTTTTGTCCTTAGAGGAAGAAGCCATTGATTGGTTTATGGAACAGGATGATAACAAGTTTAAAAACCTTAAGGGAATCATTGAAGCTTTTAATGATAAATGGGGAGATAAAAGGGATCACCATTCCTTGTTAACTGCCTTGCACTCTAGCCATAAGGAAGATAATGAAACGGTGGAAGGATTTAACAGAAGATTTAATGAATTGGTTAAGAGTCTCCCTCAAGATATTAAGCCTCCTGAAAAGGCCATCTTAATTTTATACGTTCAAGCTTTTGAAAGGGAAATGAGATACCAACTAAGGGATAAAGAGCCTACAAATGTTAGGGAGGTACAAGACAAAGCTATTAAAATAGATAAGAATATGCAAGCTTAGGGGTAATCAAATGTTTTTGGGTTTTCAAAGGGTAGTCCTCCAGAGTCGCATAAAGTAAAGAAAGTTGAAAACCAGGAACCCCAAGGTGATTATCAAAGAGCTCACCCGATTGATTAAGCAAATGGAAGAAGTCTATATTAATCAATTATCAGCTATGCATAATAAGATAGTTGCCAAGGAAAAAGATAAAAGTAATTGTTGTCCGTCGATTGCACACCAGCAGCAGAAATATTCCGAAAGTTGTCTCCTCACTTGAAAAAGTGGGAGAGGTGTGACCTTGGGGGTAAGCACAGAGCTAGGTACTGTCACCTACTCCTAGCTCCTCCATTTAGGCTCGTTGTCCGCCGATTGCACACTAGCAGCAGAAATCTTCCGAAAGCTGTCTCCTCACTTGAGAAAGTGGGAGAGGTGTGACCTTGGGGGCAAGCACAGAGCTAGGTACTGTCACCTACTCCTAGCTCCTCCATTTAGGCTAACTCCTAACGAAGCCAAGGGGGGTAGTCCCTAACAAAGAGTTTTCTATGGCTCAATGTTTAAGTTAAGTTTTAAGATGTTTTAGATGCGGATGGTTGTTGTTTAGGAGTTACTTGTGATTAGAAATGATTAAGTTTTATGATTGTGACACGTAAATCAAAGCAATCCACGTTGCTAGCATGAGATCATACAGATAAGCAAAAGATTATAGATTTTACTTAAGCATTCAGATATAATCAGCAAAAATAAACCATAGACAGTTGATCAAGATAGAAGATTACTCAATTATAACGAAGGACCAATGCCTTATGGAGTCAAATAAATGCGTGAAATAAAGTCTAGGAATTAAGCTAGTGAATATTAGGTTTTGCAAGTGCTCTTGGTAGATTTTATGAATTTTAAAAGAATGCTCTTAATTAGGGTGTCAAGGAAGGTTTGTCAAAGCCGAGAGACTCTTCTAAGTTTCCTCCGTTTAAGACATGTCGGGCCCGCCCAGTATCCCAGGCTGATATTGTCAAATGACCAGCTAGCTGAGAATCTATGACAGTGGGAGGTTTCTGCGCCTCTACTAGGAAGTACTTTGGAAGAATCCCTACAACGCCGGTGCGTTGATTACGGGGTCTTTAAGTGTTATTAGGTTACTCTTGCGAGGTTTAAAGATCCAGTGCCGTTTCTGGGTACTCCGATCTAGGATCGGTCATAGCATACTCCAACAAGGAGGGAGGGGGGTTAATTAATTAAAAGGGTGTGGGTTGCGAATTTTATTAAGTTAATTAATTAAGGCTCTCCGACAGAGAGCGCTCTTGACCCTACCTTATGACAATGGTTCAAGAGACTTAGCTAATCTAGATGAGACTAATGCAGGGATTATGCAAACCTAGGATGCTCTCCGATAGAGAGTGCTCTTGACTTGTGTTTTTGCAAATTCAAGAGGCTTACTTAAGAGTTAATTGATTAAACAATGTGAATAAAAAACAAAGATGACTTATTAAACTCTCCGACAGAGAGCACTCTTGATCCACCTTATGGTGTGATTCAAGAGATTTAAACAGTTGATTTACTTAGAAAGATAAACAATTTAAAGGAGTAATCAAATTAATTAATGAATTAGAAGTGATGGATTAACAATTAATATTCTAAGCATAAGATGCAAATAATGACGAAGACAAGCAAATCTAACCTAAGTATACATAAGTAAACACAACACAAGCCTCCCCAAATGGGGGAGGATGAGAGTGGGGACTTAAAAACCCCACTCAAACAAAAGTACTTTATCGAAATTATTACAATTTGCCTTTAGAAATTTAATCCCTGAAAGGGCTTTTCAAATAAAAGCGTACAACTCTACTATCATTAAAATTTGCGTAAAAAAATGAGTGATTTGCTTTTACTTGAAACTTTTCTCGAACTTTGCAAAAAGGGAAAAGAAGAAGTTTGAATAAGAGCAAAAGTGTAAGGCAAAGAAGTCTGAAAATAAGAAGAAAAGGATAGGAAGAAGGAAGGAAAACAAAGAGAAGGTCAAAGACAAGAAAATGGAAGAATAGAGAAGCCAACTATGAAGCCAAAGGAGTATAAAAGATGATGAAAACGGGGCAGCAATGAAGAAGGAAGATGGCTGTCATAAAAATCAAAAAACAGAACAGTGAACAAAAAGGGGAAGAAAAGGCCAAAAACAAGATGGAAGAAGGCCCAAAAACTAGGGCAAAAAGAGGCAAAAAATGGGCATAAACTAAGGCACACTAGGGCTGTCCAAAAAGAAGAAAAAGAGTGGTAAAAAGAATAAAATGGGGCAGCGATGAAGAAGGAAGATGGCTATCATAAAAATCAAAAAACAGGACAGCGAACAAAAAGGGGAAGAAAAGGCCAAAAACAAGATGGAAGAAGGCCCAAAAACTAGAGCAAAAAGAGGCAAAAAATGGGCATAAACTAGGGCACACTAGGGCTGTCCAAAAAAAAGAAAATGAGTGGTAAAAAGAATAAAATGGGGCAGCGAAGAAGGAAAGACAAGAAAGGGAAAAACCAAGCAAGGAGGAAAAGGCTAGCAAGCAAGAAAAACAAGGGGATGAAGGAGCAAAGAGAGAACTAGAAAAGGGAAGTTCGGTAACCAAGAAAGTATTTGAAATTATGGATGAAACCCAAGAGAGAGAGCTAGACTCCCAGCTTTCTTTTTGTATTTTGAAGAAGAAGATCTTTGTAGGTCCTGCAATGAAAGTGTTAGATTAAAAAGGTTTCTTGAAGCCTGGGATAAAAGCAGCTGAGCTCACACCCTTCTCCAACCTGTGAAGCCTGAAAACACACTACAACTCAACACAAAACGTGAGATCAAAATACATGCTAGTATGCTAAGAAAATTGAATCATGATCAACATTACATATATACTGATTACTCATGTCCATCACAATACTAATCTACTTCGCATATACAATCAAGTTGAACTACAAATGATTGTTCTATTGTGCCAACAATGGCCCTCTTGAGCTAACAAATAAACAATTTAATCTCACATAAGCATTAAATAAAATAGGGGTTAGAAACAATATCACCTCAACCAATTGCAAAAAACTACCACATCCAAGAGCTCATAGACCTCCAAAGTCTGATCTTTATTAACAAATTAAAGCAAATGCTTGATACAATTTCTCAGAGTAACTCTGCTACAAAAGTCCATCCAAATAGAGCTGAAAGAGCCTCTTTTTAACAAATGAGAGAGTGTTAAAACCCTAAAACCAAAAAACCAACCCTAACCAGCGTAGCCACCTAACAAAGAGCCCATACCTAAACCGGAGAACTGGGAGTGAAGGGA
>LPNX010896411.1:636174-697461 GCA_001517045.1 Pseudotsuga menziesii | reverse complement strand
CTTTTATTTTACTAAATTTGGATTAATTTGGAGAGTTTTAGTTTTCTCCAAAATAATCATTTTTTTAATAAAAATCATTTTTTAATAAAAATCATTTTTTATTCAAAACTGACTTTTTTGAGTAAAAAAGCATTATGTGTCCGATTGCTGATCTGAAAGTTGGTTCTGACTGGCTGGCTAATCAAGAATGATTTTTGGCTTAAGATTAGAGCCTTCAATCACTGAATTCTAAGTCCGGATCACGAACAGGTTTTTTCCATTTAATTTATAGAAAAATTAACCCAAAAAACTTAGGAAAAGTAATTAAAAATTAAAAAATAATTTTTCACTATTCGAAAAAGATTTTTTCAAAATTTTTGTATGTGTCCAGATGACTTAGGACATGACCATGATCTATCTAAATAATGTCTAGTAGGCTTATAACACTCAGTTGGGCTCTAATAACCCCCAAGGCCCAAAATTCAACATCGAGCATTCCAGCTTTGGAGGAAGCGGGAAAAAACCTCGTCAATTATACTCGGCTGAAGACAAAGCATAATTGTCAGGGGAAAAAAACTCCCTGGAATACCCTATTTGAGATTCTACATCTCAGGAGACCGAACCACTCAAAAATATCCTACTAGCACATTTTATTACAAACCCCGCGAGGCCATGGTCAAAATTATTCAAAATAAAAAAGTGACTAGCCAATATTGGCTAGACAAGCAGACGGATCAACTGATACACTGGAATCAGACTTTGAACAAGTCTTTCAACCGGCGGCTCCTTAGGTAACCCAACTTATGGTACAAAAAGTTGGATAACAAGGCTAACTCCTAACGAAGCCAAGGGGGATAGTCCCTAACAAAGAGTTTTCTATGGCTGAATGTTTAAGTTAAGTTTTAAGATGTTTTGGATGCGGATGGGTGTTGTTTAGGAGTTACTTGTGATTAGAGATGATTAAGTTTATGAATGTGACACATAAATCAGAGCAATCCACGTTGCTAGCAAGAGATTGAAAGATAAGCAAATATTCCAGACTTGTAACTTAAGCATTCAGATATAATCAGCAAAAATAGACCATAGACAGTTGATCAAGATAGAAGATTACTCAATTCTAACGAAGGACCAGTGCCTTATGGAGTCAAATAAATGCATAAAATAAAGTCTAGGAATTAAGCTAGTGAATATTAGGTTTTGCAAGTGCTCTTGGTAGATTTTAATAATTTTAAAAAATGCTCTTGATTAGGGTATCAACGAAGGTTTGTCAAAGCCGGGAGACTCTTCTAAGTTTCCTCCGTTTAAGACATGTCGGACCTGCCCAGTATCCCAGGCTGATATTGTCAAGTGACCAGCTAGCCGGGAATCTAAGACAGCGAGAGGTTCTGGCGCCTCCAATAGGAAGTACTTTGGAAGGATCTCTACAACGTCGGTGCGTTGGTTAAGGGTGTTTAAGGGTTATTCAATTACTCTTGTAGGATTTAAAGATCCAATGACGTTTCTGGGTATTCCGATCTAAGATCGGTCAGAGCATACTCCGACAAGGAGGGAAGCGAGTTAATTAATTAAAAGGGTATGTGTGTTGAAGATTTTATTAAAACAATTAATTAGACTCTCCGACAGAGAATGCTCTTGACCCCGTCTTATGACAGTGAATCAAGAGACTTAGCTAATCTATATGCAGTTAATGCAGGGATTGTGCAAACTTAGGATGCTCTCCGATAGAGAGTGCTCTTGACTTGTGTTTTTTCAAGTTCAAGAGTCTTAAATAATTAATTGATTAAACAAGCACAACAATTAAGATGAAAGTGGTCGATTAAACTCTCCGACAAAGAGCACTCTTGATCCACCTTACGGTGAGATTCAAGAGATTTTGGTTCTTTTTATGATTTGACAATTATATAACAAGATACTAAAATGCAATAATAAATCTAGCAATTAGTGTTTATGCTAAGGAACAGCTAGCAATTAGCAAAAAATTGAAGATAAGACTAATCAAAGAACTAAACTAATTGCTTAAAGAAAACTACACTAAAAAATCATGAAAAATGACACAACACCCTTCCCCCAAAAAGGGGAAGTATAAAAGAAAGGAGACTTGCTCCCAGTAGCCCTTTTTATTAGTTTTTTACAATGATGATGTGTTCTTTGCTTCTTGGAAAAACAGGGAAAGAAGGGGATTGAGAGAAGAGGGAGAGAGTCTTTTTGTTCTTTTGCACTGCTTGCTTGCTTGTGGCCTTTGGGCTTTCCTTCACCTGCCTAAAACTAAGAGCTCTAGACCTACACTTGTTATAGGATTAGTTGATAAAAAATAACTTGAAAATAAATCTACAAACTAGATAAAAACAACTACCCAAACTTACCGAAAAGAAGAGAGAGAAGAGGAAAAAGAAAGGCAAGGCAAGAGAGGGGGAAAGGGAGTGAAAAGAGGACAAAAGGCAAGTCAAAGAAGGCTAGAAACTAAGGGTGAAAGAGGGCTACAAATCAGAGAAATAAGGCTGCAAATGAGGGTGAAAAAGGCTGAAAGTACAGCCCAAAAGATGGCCCAAAAAGAGGATGGAAAGGGGCTGCAAAAAGTGGAAAAAGGAGGCAAAAGAGGGCTGTCCAAAAGGGTAAAAAGTGGGGAAAAGTGGACAGCGAACTAAGAGAAGGAATGGCTACAAAAAGAAGGCCTAAAAGGATGCAAAAAGTAAACAGGGCAGCCAACTAAGGCAAAGGCTAAGTGAATGAATGTTCACTTTAGCCAAAACGTGCCCTAATCCCAAGGAAATAAAGATTTTATAAAAATTTGAGAGATGAATAATATGAAAGAAACACTAAAACCTGTGGTACTTTGATGGCGTTTGAATTCTTTTGGATCTTGAAAATTTGGAAGTTTCCTTGGCTTCGAGAGGAGAGGATGCACTTGAGCTCAAACTCCTACTCGCTTCAATGAGATGACCTGCACAATTTCAACTCAATACTTGCAAACAATGGATTAGATCATGTATGTTTGGTAAATAAAAATATAAAGAGCATGTCATACAACTGAATAATCGATGCTACTTTAATTCATAGAAACAAAACCATAAAAGATCAAATTGTAACATCAAATGATCAATCTTACGTGCTTATAGAAGCCTTCTAAAGCATTAGCTACCATCCAATCCTAAGCAATAAAAGACAAAAATTGAAACATTTCACCTCATTCGCCAATTGTTCATCTATATTCACACACCATGTATGCCTCCAAAGCCTTAAAATCTATTATACGGTTGCAAAAGCAACAAGCATTACAGTAATTCACCAGAGGTTCTTTGCATAAAGATCCATCCTGATAGAGCTGAAAAAGCCTCTATTTATACAATGGGAGAGTGCTAAAACCCTAAAACCAAACCTCATAACCTAACCAGCCTGGCCACCTAACAAAGAAGCCAGACCTAAATCGGAGAACCAGGAGTGAGGGGAGGCCTCCACCCAGGCAAGGCGCCCCCACTCCAACCCTTAACACTGAAATCAACCATCAGATGAAGCCACACGTGTGGAAGGCGCAACCAGGAGAGAGAGGGGCGTGAGCTGTTGAAGGAGGCACTGTAATGTTGGTAAACCCACCTTTTAGGTCTGGAAGCAGCCTCTGCTAGGTTTGGGAAGCCTACTAATGCTGTAAGCTTCAGTCTTCACCTCGATCAAATCACCGGACCAATGAGTGCTCTCCATCTCATTCTTTAGTTGGAGATGACATGTCTGCTAACTGATAATAAATTAATTGCTCTCTTAATGATGACTGAAGCTGAGTTATGATAACTCCAATCATCATAAATGCTCCATGAGATGTCATTTAGCCTTTTATTTTACTGAATTTGGATTAATTTGAAGATTTTTAATTTTCTCCAAAATAATCATTTTTTAATAAAAATTCATATTTTTACTCAAAACTGACTTTTTTGAGAAAAAAGACATTATGTGTCCGATTGTTGATCTGGAAGTTGGTTCTGGCTGGCTGGCTAATCAAGAATGATTTTTGGCTTAAGGTTAGAGCCTTCAATCACTGAATTCGGAGTTTGGACGACCGACTTACCACGAACGGCTTTTTTCCATTTGATTTATGGAAAAATTAACCCAAAAAACTTAGGCAAAGTAATTAAAAACAATGTTCCCCCAAGTTTCCGGAACGAGGGGACGCAGGAGCGCAGAAACACACATTCGGGACGCGTGGAGACCACCCCCAAATTTAGGGATATTCAGGGGGGACGTGGGGACGTCTCTAAAATTATAAAAATTAAATAAAATATAAAATATAATAATTCATTTGATGTATATCAATGATTGTGCAATGTAAATTCTAAATATATTGATTTATTTTCGAAGTAGTGCCAAGTAAGAATTGTAAAAAGTGAAAATAATGGGAAAGCATTAGAAAAAAATTCTTAGGGGCATGGTAGGGGGGGGGGAACGTTTTGCCAAGAGTCCCCAAGTCCCCAAGACGCAGGAAACGCGTCCCCGTGGAACACTGATTAAAAATTAAAAAATAAAAAATAAAAATTCCCGATTCGAAAAATTTTAATGTGTCCAAAAGACTTAGAACATGACCATGATCTACCTAAATAATGTCTAGTAGGTTTATAACACTCAGTTGGGCTCTAATAACCCCCCAAGGCCCAGAATTCAACATCGGACATTCCAGCTTTGGAGGAAGCGGGAGAAAACCTCGTCAATTATACTCAGCTGAAGGCAAAGCATAATTGTCAAGGGCAAAAAACTCTCTGGAATACCTTATTTGAGATTCTACGTCTCAGGAGACCGAATCACTCAAAAAATACCCTACTAGCACATTTATTACAAACCCCACGGGGCCATGGTCAAAATTATTAAAATAAATAAGTGGCTAGCCAATATTGGCTAGACAAGTAGACAGATCAACTGATACACTGGAATCAGACTTTAAACAAGCCTGTCAACCGGCGACTCCTCAGGTAACCCAACTATGGTACAAAAAAGTTGGTAACATCTGGCTCCAACTGTGGGACAGGTACTTGCTTGATCTATTGATCAAAAAGAGTGTCTGCGAATCCAGGAATCTCTGGTACCTACATGTAAACAGAAGTGTCTCAGTTCCATGTATACGATAAAAATATGCCATGATGAAATACCCGAAAATATTTTTTGCTTTTTTTTTAAAATAAAGTACATAGAAATAAACTTTTTCTTTTTCAGCATATATAAATGAAATATAATACAAATGCTAATATACAAAAGGAAAAAGGTTTTATACAACATTCTACAAAGTTATGATATATAACATATGGTACAAAAATAAAGTATATAAAATACAACAAGGATGGGTTTAGAAAAGCCCTGGGATGACCCCTTGGTCATCTTGGAGGTTGTTTCAATAGAAAGGCTTCAAGTGTTGGCCATTCATGGGCAGGTTTAAAATTTCTCCGGCCATATTGTTAAGGAAGAAAGAATTGGTGCCAGCAATGTCATGAATGATCAACGGGCCTTTCCAAAGGCTGTCAATTTTTCCATGCTTTCCAGGCTTCTCCCTTCTCTTATCCCACAAGAGAATAGTATCTCCGATTTGGAAAGCTCTTGGCCTGACTGACTTATCAAAAGTGCCCTTCATACTTTCTTGATGTCTGAGTGACTGATCAAGGGCAACTCTTCAGGATTCATCCAATTTTATAATCTGATTAATTCTTTGCTCCATTTCTGCCTGTTCTATGCCATACTCACTTAACATCCTAAAGATCGGAATCTGCATGCTGACCGGGAGGGTGGCTATGAGTCCATAGACCAACTCAAAAGGTGACTTACCAGTTGAGTTCTTCTTAGTGATTCTGTCCGCCCACACAGCATACTTAATTTTACTATCCAATGATCTCTTATTAACCCCCACAGTCTTCTTGAGGATTGACATTAAATTTTTATTGGTGGATTCAGCAAGTCCATTGCCCTGTGGGTAATAATCAGATGAGTGGGATAGGATAATGCTATACCTAAAACATAAGTCATTTACTACTTCTGAACTAAAGGCTTTGGCATTATCAGTTGTTATCTTAAGGGGAGTTATGAATCTGGTGATGATTCTTTCCTCGATGAAGTCAATAACAACCTTCTCGGTGGCAGTTTTAGTGGGTATAGCCTCTACCCACTTGGTGAAGTAATCGGTTGCTGTGAGAATCCAGCAAAAACCATTGCTGGAGTTATCCTTGAATTTTCCAATAAAATCAAGCCCCCATTGCTGAAAAGGGGCAAGGACAACAACCGGAGTAAGGGAAAGAGTCGCCAACTTCTCCTTCCCAGTGAACAGCTGGCACTCCTGGCAACACTTGACATGCTTGTGAGCATCTGAAAAAATGGTTGGCCAGTAATATCCAGCTCTCAGAATTTTGTGGGCAGTTGTATTTGCTGCATAATGGCCTCCACAAAATCCTGAGTGAAACTCTGCTAAAATTTTCTTAGAATCCTGCTCGTTGATGCACCTAAGTATAATACCACCTGGGTTCCTCCAACCCAGACCCTCTTGGGTAAGGCAATACCTAGCGGTCTTAAGTCTCAAAGCCCTACGCTTGTGTCCTTTGAGGTGATCAAGGCAAGTGAGATGGAGAAGAAAGAAAATGATGTCTGAATACCAATGGTTGTCAAGGTTTTGAAGGGCAGGAGTCATGGTAGGCTGAGGGATGTCATTTTCTGCAATCATGTCAGTGGCTTCTTCGTTCTTCTGAGTAAGCATTCTTGCCAGGCCTTGTCCCTTGATCAACTTAGTCGGCTTTATTTCCAGGTCATACTCCTGGATCTTGGACACCCATGTTCCCCTTATTCCGCAGTGTGGGGAACATATTTGGTAACCTTGGAATACCCGATATAAGTCTTGAAGTGTTTTAATGATTTGACTAAGGCATAAGCTTACTTCTCCATGATGGTATACTTTAGCTCGGAATTATGCAAGTCTCTACTCATGAATGCTATAGGTTGCTCAAACCTTTCAATGTTCTTTTGGAGCAACACACCTGCAATAGTGTCTTCAAAAGCGAATGAAAAGATCATAAAATCCTTCGTGTAATCAAGGCCGACTAAGACCAGAGACCTGGTAATGGCATTCTTTATCGACTCAAAGGCTTTCCTTCCTTTAGTGGGTCCACACAAACTTGGCATTTTTCTTGAGTAGGGCCTTCAAAGGTTTCATTAATTCGGCCAAGTTTGGAATGAATCTTCTGATGAAATTGATATGACCATTGAAGGACTGAAGGGCTTTAACATTCTTAGGGAGAGGAATCTTTTTTATGGCCTCTACTCTTTCAGGATCAATTTTGACACCGTCTTTATTGATGATATGTCTTAAGATTTTTCCCTCTTCTATGCCCAACACCGACTTAGCCGGATTCAAAGAAATGCCATACTTCCTACACCGCTCGAAAATCTGCCTGAGATGACCAACATGGCTGGATCTTTCCTTTGAAAAAATAGTGAGATCATCTTGGTAGATTTCAATGATTTTGCCAATCAACTCCTTGAAAGCATAATCCATGGCCCTTTGGAAAGTAGCTCCTGCGTTCAAAAGGCCAAAGGGCATTCTCAGATATTCAAAGGTGCCCCAAGGAGTTGTGAAGGTGGTCTTATGCCTATCCTCCTCTTGAATGACTACCTGGTTATAGCCTGAAAAACCATCCAGCATCGACATCATGCTCGATCCAGTGACCCGTTGGAGGAGGGTCTCCATGTTGCGGAGGGGGTAATTGTCCTTCTGACATGCTATGTTTAGATTCCTGAAATCTATACATATTCTTATGCTCTCGTTCTTCTTTCTAACTACGACTAAGTTAGAGCACCACGTTGAATGCCTCGTAGGAGCTATTATTCCTGTCGCTAGCATTTTTTCTAACTCCTTTTTAATGATCGATGCTAACTTAGGATTTATTTGCCTAAGTTTTTGTCTGAAAGGCTTGCCTTTTTTACATTCCGACTTTAGGAGAATAGTATGTTGAAATACATCTTCTCGATAAGCTTTGAGCTCGTCGTAAGTAAAGGCAAATACATCCCTATACTCCTTGACCAAATTTATAAGGCTATTCCTTTCTTTTTCAGAAGAACCTTTTCCAATTTTTATAATTTTAGGTTCTGTTTTTGTTCCAATGTTGACTTCAATGTAATCTTCTGGTTTCATCTGCTCAACATTGCTTTTTCTTCTGTCCTGTCTGTCAAAGATGTTTTCTAAGGCAACTAGACGACGTGGGACAGGATTGTTAAACTGGTCACCTTCTCCATAATACTCTTTGTTTTCTTCCTGATCATTAGCTTTAAAGTTAAGGAATTCATCGACATTATGAATGAATCTCAAATATGTTCGTCTTTGAAGACCTGCCAATGTTCAACATTGTCAGGAACAGAAGGTCTGAAGTTAATCTCTAAAGGACAATTCCCCTCTAACATCTCATCCAATGGCTGAAGAGTTGACGCTGAAACTGCAAGTCTATCGAAGGCACTATTCTGATCTCTAAGGACTACTTCTATGTTAAGGGCATTAAAGAATTCCATTGTATCCCAGATTGCATTTCTATATTTTTTAAGTCTTTGACACTTACATCCAAACTGACCCTTAACTTGTTGGACGATTAAATCAGAGTCCCCTTTAATATCAAGCAACTTAATCCCCATGTCCTTGGCAATCTCAATGCCCAGTAGAAGTGCCTCATACTCCGCCACATTGTTAGTTGCTTCGAACTCCAATCTGAAGGCAAAATTGAAAACCTTACCCTCTAGTGAAACAATGACAACACCAGCCCCCTTGCCCGTTTTAGAGTAAGCACCATCAAAATTCATTCTCCACAACTGACTAAGTTTTTCGGTCTTCATCTCTTCTTGGATAGGTTCCAAGAAGGTGGAGTTGATTTGATAGGAGCCATTCTCATCAGTGTGGTAAGCATACTCATTTAATGGTCTTTGAGGGTTTCAACATGGTGCATTTTTTCCTTTTCAAAATACAACTTAACAAGTGAAAACTCTGACGCTGGAATGGTAGCATAGGTCCAATCCATTTGGATTGATCTTCCCAAAGTGGCACCCCATTTCCTAGAAAGCAACATACCCCATTTGTCTGGAACATCAATAACCAAGATGTCCATTATGATCTGGATATCCAGATACTTGGCCAATCTGACTAGCTGGTTTTCAATTATCCCTTCGACCTTGACCGGTCTAGAGTCCATGGCACATACATTCTGGTATGGCCTCGTGGTTCTTAGGTCAAGCTGTTGCATGACTTTTTTGGTCATGATGCTGGAACTAGATCCTATGTCTAACATACGATTGTGTAGAAGAAGATCGCCCATCATCAATGATACGTAGAAAGGGGGATGATCTTCTTTTCTTTGGTCCCTAGTATGTAGAACTATAGCTGGATCAGCAAAGACATTATTCGAAGTCCGCTCCACGGTATCGAAAAAGTGACTTTTTTAGGGGTAATAGGCTTTAAAAGACTTGAAGAACTTTCTTCAGCTTGAGGATCAACATTACTCTACGGCTCTAAGATTTTCAAAAGTCTCTCTCTTTGGCCATGGATTTTGCATAATTCAAGGACCGAAACAGGGACTTTTGTATTCGCTAACCAATTACCTAAGTCAAAACTTAAATCAGCATTTTCTTTTGTTTCTACTTCTTTGGGAGGATTAGGCGTTGTTACCTTAGGAATATTCTGTGAAGAAGACCCCTTTCTTTGATAAGTTATCCCTTTGAAGTTCTGGGTATTGTTGATCTGCTCGGCTAAAGGCATCTCTCCATAGTACTGAGTCAGGTTGTCAACTTTCTTTTCATAACAATTGGCATGTGGCCAATATCCTATGGGGATGTTGGGGATGTCATCTATGTTATTGATAAAGTCAGGCTCGCTTGTCGACGTATTCAGACCGCAACCTTCAGGATGACCATGCTCCTGAACATAGCACGCATAGTGGCAGCCAGATTCCTCATGGAAATCTCTGCATGCTCTGCAAAATGGTTTATACTGCTCAACCATGTTAGCGGCCTCTAGCTGATGGGGAGGCCTCTGCTCATGGTTGGGAGGCTTTCTTTGCCAAGTTGGCTTGGCAGGAAAGGTTCTAAGAGCGGACTGAGTTTGAGTTCTTTCCATTGTGATCACCCTATTTTGAATTTCTTTTAACTGTGCTAAGTGTTTCTGCTCCGCCTCCTCCATATTTTTCTTTATCTCCCTCTTCATCTCAATCATTTGTTTTTCATTGGCATCCTTCAAAGCTGATAAAGGATCCTTGTCTTTTGGTTCACTGATTTTCAACGAAGTTGAAGACCTTGAATAACCGTGGAGGTTAGATTCACCAGATGACTGCATGTTTAGATCAATCTTGATTGCCATCTCCTGAGCCTAGAGCAAGTTAGCAGGCTCCTTGTCTCTGATCTGGTACTGCATTTTGCCACTAAGTGCCTCAATGTAATAAACCAGGATGGTTGGTTTAGTTGGGGCATACTCACTAGGAATAGCTTTTGATAATTCTATGAACCTAGTATTGAACTCGTCCATTGTTTCAGTGTCCTTCTTTATGTTGGTCAAGGACGCAAGTTGATGTCGAGGTTCTTTCTTTTCACCGAACTTGTTGGTGAAAGAAGTTTTGAAAGCTGCTAGACTATCAAAGGCATTGTCTGGTAAATTGCTATACTAGTCGTCGGCCTTTCCATCCAGAGATAGAGCAAATAACTTCATATACACGTCATCATGTTGGCTGACCGGATCATTGACATAAGCGTTGATACACCTAGAAAAGTTCCTGAGGTGCATGGCGGAGGTAATGGCATCAGTGCCTATATACATCGTGAGCTTCTCGACAGCTTTGTCTGGAAGACGGTGGGGTTGACCTGCTAACTGAGAAAAGTCAAGCTGAGTAAAATACTCGCCCATTATCACAGAAACAGTAATATTAGTGTTTTCAGGAAATAAAATGTGGATGTCTGAAACAGACTCAGATCCAAGTTCTGCAAGGATCCTGTGAGAAGATAGTTTGTTTAATCTCCTCCTAAAGACCTTTTTGGCGTCATGGATGAAATCGACCAAACCTACAGAGTTTCTTCTAGTAGAATACCTTGAGCTGTTAACTAACAGTGGAGTCGCCAGGTGGACTTAAGTCTAATTTCAGAGAGTGATTGGACTAAAAATCTACCAAAAAGGGAAAAAAAGTAAAAACTAAAAGAAACAGAGGTCGTCCAAGAACAAAAAGATTTGTCCCTGGCAACGGCGCCAAAAGATGTTGTCCGCCGATTGCACACCAGCAGCAAAAATCTTCCGAAAGTTGTCTCCTCACTTGAAAAAGTGGGAGAGGTGTGACCTTGGGGGCAAGCACAGAGCTAGGTACTGTCACCTACTCCTAGCTCCTCCGTTTAGGCTAACTCCTAACGAAGCCAAGGGGGGTAGTCCCTAACAAAGAGTTTTCTATGACTCAATGTTTAAGTTAAGTTTTAAGATGTTTTGGATGCAGATGGGTGTTGTTTAGGAGTTATTTGTGATTAGAAATGATTAAGTTTATGAATGTGACATGTAAATCAGAGCAATCCACGTTGCTAGCAAGAGACTGAAAGATAAGCAAATATTCCAGACTTGTAACTTAAGCATTCAGATATAATCAGCAAAAATAGACCATAGACAGTTGATCAAGATAGAAGATTACTCAATTATAACGAAGGACCAGTGACGTATGGAGTCAAATAAATGCGTGAAATAAAGTCTAAGAATTAAGCTAATGAATATTAGGTTTTGCAAGTGCTCCTGGTAGATTTTAAGAATTTTAAAAAATGCTCTTGATTAGGGTGTCAACGAAGGTTTGTCAAAGCCGGGAGACTCTTTTAAGTTTCCTCCATTTAAGACATGTCGGACCCGCCCAGTATCCCAGGCTAATATTGTCAAGTGACCAGCTAGCCGGGAATTTAAGACAGCGGAAGGTTCCGGCGCTTCTAATAGGAAGTACTTTGGAAGGATCCCGACAACACCAAGGCGTTGGTTAACGGTGTTTAAGGGTTATTAAATTATTCTTGTAGGATTTAAAGATCCAATGTTGTTTCTGGGTATTCCGATCTAGGATTGATCAGAGCATACTCCAGCAAGGAGGGAAGGGAGTTAATTAATTAAAGGGGTATGTGTGTTGAAGATTTTATTAAAACAATTAATTAGACTCTCCGACAGAGAGCGCTCTTGATCCCATCTTATGACAGTGGGTCAAGAGACTTAGCTAATCTATATGCAGCTAATGCAGGGATTGTGCAAACCTAGGATGCTCTCCAATAGAGAGTGCTCTTGACTTGTGTTTTTGCAAGTTCAAGAGTCTTAAATAATTAATTGATTAAACAAGCACAACAATTAAGATGAAAGTGGTTGATTAAACTCTCCGACAGAGAGCACTCTTGATCCACCTTACGGTGAGATTCAAGAGATTTTGGTTATTTTTATGATTTGAGAATTATATAACAAGATACCAAAATGCAATAATAAATCTAGCAATTAGTGTTTATGCTAAGGAACAACTAGCAATTAGCAAAAAATGGAAACTAAGACTAAGCAAAGAACTAAACTAATTGCTTAAAGGAAACTACACTAAAAAATCATGAAAAATGACACAACAACCTTCCCCCAAATAGGGAAAGTATAAAAAAGAGGAGACTTGCTCCCAGTAGCCCTTTTTATTAGTTTTTTACAATGATGATGTGTTCTTTGCTTCTTGGAAGAACAGGTAAAGAAGAGGATTGAGAGAAGAGGGAGAGAGTCTTTTTGTTCTTTTGCACTCCTTAATTGCTTGTGGCCTTTGGGCTCTCCTTCACCTGCCTGAAACTAAGAGCTCTAGACATACACTTGTTATAGGATTAGTTGATAAAAAATAACTTGAAAATAAATCGACAAACGAAATAAAAACAACTACCCAAACTTACCAAAAAGAAGGAAGAGAAGAGGAAAGAGAAAGGCAAGACAAGAAAGGGGGAAAGGGAGTGAAAAGAGGACAAAAGGCAAGTCAAAGAAGGCCAGAAACTAAGAGAGAAAGAGGGCTGCAAATCAGAGAAATAAGGCTGCAAATGAGGGTGAAAAAGGCTGAAAGTACAGCCCAAAAGATGGCCCAAAAAGAGGATGGAAAGGGGCTGCAAAAAGTGGAAAAAGGAGGCAAAAGAGGGCTGTCCAAAAGGGTAAAAAGTGGGGAAAAGTGAACAGCGAACTAAGGGAAGGAATGGCTGCAAAAAGAAGGCCCAAAAGGCTGCAAAATGCAGCCAACCGAGGCAAAGGCTAAGTGAATGAATGTTCACTTTAGCCAAAACGTGCCCTAATCCCAAGGAAATAAAGATTTTATAAAAATTTGAGAGATGAATAATATGAAAGAAACATTCAAACCTGTGATACTTTGATAGCGTTTGGATTCTTTTGGATCTTGAAAATTTAGAAGTTTCTTTGGCTTCGAGAGGAGAGGATGCACCTGAGCTCAAACTCCTACTCGCTTCAATGAGATGACCTGCACAATTTCAACTCAATACTTGCAAACAATGGATTAGATCATGTATGTTTGGTAAATAAAAATATAAAGAGCATGTCATACAACTGAATAATCGATGCTACTTTAATTCATAGAAACAAAACCGTAAAAGATCAAATTGTAACATCAAATGATCAATCTTATGTGCGTATAGAAGTCTTCTAAAGCATGAGCTATTATCCAATCCTAAGCAATAAAAGACAAAAATTGAAACATTTCACCTCATTCACCAATTGTTCATCTACATTCACACACCATGTATGCCTCCAAAGCCTTAAAATTTATTATACGGTTGCAAAAGCAACAAGCATTACAGTAATTCACCAGAGGTTCTTTTTACAAAGATCCATCCTGATAGAGCTGAAAGAGCCTCTATTTATACAATGGGAGAGTGCTAAAACCCTAAAACCAAACCTCATAATCTAACCAGCCTGGCCACCTAACAGAGAAACCAGACCTAAATTGAAGAACCGGGAGTGAGGGGAGGCCTCCACTCAAGCAAGGCGCCCCCACTCCAACCCTTAACACTGAAATCAACCATTAGATGAAGCCACACGTGTGGAAGGCGCAACCAGGAGAGAGAGGGGCATGAGCTGTTGAAAGAGGCACTGTTATGTTGATAAACCCGCCTTTTAGGTCTGGAAGCAGCCTCTGCTAGGTTTGGGAAGCCTACTGATGCTATAAGCTTCATTCTTCACCTCGATCAAATCACCGGACCAATGAGTGCTCTCCATCTCATTCTTTAGCTGGAGATGACATGTCTACTAACTGATAATAAATTAATTGCTCTCTTAATGATGACTGAAGCTGAGTTATGATAACTCCAATCATCATAAGTGCTCCATGAGATGTCATTTAGCCTTTTATTTTACTGAATTTGGATTAATTTGGAGATTTTTAATTTTCTCCAAAATAATCATTTTTTAATAGAAATTCATCTTTTTACTCAAAACTAACTTTTTTGAGAAAAAAGGCATTATGTGTCCGATTGTTGATCTGAAAGTTGGTTCTGATTGGCTGGCTGATTAAGAATGATTTTTGGCTTAAGGTTAGAGCCTTCAATCACTGAATTCGGAGTCTGAATGACCGACTTACCACGAATGGGTTTTTTCTATTTAATTTATGGAAAAATTAACCCAAAAAACTTAGGAAAAGTAATTAAAAATTAAAAAATTAAAAAATAATTTTTTCCCCGTTCGAAAAAAGATATTTTTCGAAAAAAATTTATGTGTCCAGATGACTTAAAACATGACCATGATCTACCTAAATAATGTCTAGTAGGTTTATAACACTCAATTGGGCTCTAATAACCCTCCAAGGCCCAGAATTCAACATCGAGCATTCCAGCTTTGGAGGAAACAGGAGAAAACCTCGTCAATTATACTCGGCTGAAGGCAAAGCATAATTGTCAGGGGCAAAAAACTCCCTAGAATACCCTATTTGAGATTCTATGTCTCAGGAAACCGAACCACTCAAAAAATACCCTACTAGCACATTTATTACAAACCCCACAGGGCCATGGTCAAAATTATTAACATAAAAAAGTGGCTAGCCAATATTGGCTAGACATGCATACGAATCAACTGATACACTGGAATTAGACTTTTAACAAGTCTGTCAACTGGCGGCTCCTCAGGTAACCCAACTATGGTACAAAAAAGTTGGTAACAGTAATAATCATAAGCCAAACGATAGATGGCAAAAGGGTCTCCCGAAAGGACCCCCTTATCAAGAACAAGAAAGACCTCCAGAGCCTATGGAAGCAAACAATTGGTTTGATGATCCAGTAATCTTTTACTGTAGGGCTTGTGATGATTCACGTGAGGAAGGGACTTGTCCCATTTTCTTTCAGATTATAAAGGAAAAGTTAGCAGCTAGAGAAAGAATGGAACAAGTTAATATGGCTGGTCATGAATGTGTGTTTGACAATAATGAGGATTTGTTGGAATCAGTAGAAGATAGTAAGGACATGGTTTGCATGACTAGAAATATGGACACAATAGAAGAAACATGTGACCATGAACTTACCCCTAAACAAAGTGTATTTTCAAGTAATAATTGAGTATGGATTTAGGGGGTTGGATCAGTAAAGTAAAGGTATCAGTTCCTGTAGCAAAGAGTGTAAAGGTTCCATCCCAAAAGGATAAGCCACCCAAGGCTTTAGTAAGTTCTCCTCAAGTCTAAAAAGTGTCAAACCATTTTCAGAATGTTTTAAAAGAAAAGACAGTCGAGGCATGCCAGAATGAATCAATGTTTTTTCAGAATGTGGACAGTGTACATAGTGTAAAGGATCATGTTATTTTTGTTAGCTTCCTGGAAAATATAAAGGATGGAATCAGAATTAAGGAAGTTAACAAAATATGGCATGACCCGGTTTTTGATAGTGTGGACTTTTGGCAAATTTTTAAAGATGTGAGGCACCATCAAAGTCACAAGAAGCAGGGAAGGGTCAAACGAGCCACAAATCAGGTTTTTCTTCAGAAAGATAAATACTTAGTGTCCTAAAGGACACTCTCTGTAATGTATCTCTAACCATTTTCCTTGCATTCTTTTAACAGCTTTTTATTATTTCATTCTTTGAAATTATTTATGCATATATGTATGATCATTGTGTAGTCATTTCATTTATTCATTATTGATTATTTATTGGTTTCTACATGAGAACTTATGTTGGTTATTGGTGAGAATTTGTGGTTGCAGAGTCTGGAGTTCTCGTATGCTCTCCGATGATCGAACACACGTCCCCCAGTTGGAGCCAGATGTTGCCCACCTATTTCAACTAGGTGGCAACCTCATGTACATTGAAGATGTACATTCTATGCAGTTTGTACCATGGAAAGGTATTTTTCACTCAGCAGGGCAATTCTGCCCCTTTTACACGAAATGTCCGCTCCCCTGCGTGGAATAATTAATGTAACTTTATATGTCATCATGGGTCATTCCTCTAAGGATGTCACCATGGACTTTATTATCAGGGAAGTCCTCTTTACTGAGTGTTTTTTTTCCCTTCCAGTTAATTTTGTTAATTAACAATTTTAATTGGGTGGGTTTTTCACTCACCAATCCTTCAAAGTGATGAATTGACGTTCTGATAATCAAGCCCATGAGGTGGCTAAGGTTTCAAGTTGTTGTCCATGACCATGCTAGCCATATCTTGTATTCTTGCGGAATTTCATTAGGATTTTAATTTTTATTTTGATTTTTTCCTAATTAATTAACTTTACCATTTGGCGGTTAATTAATTAAGTTTCGATGTAATAATGTAATTTCTTGAACCTTAGCATTTTGTAATAGGGGCTATGAATACAAATGAAAAAGCTATGACACCCTCTAAGCCATTGGTTCAAGTCTCATGTCATTCTGACAAGGGGTTGGGAAGTTAGACCAATTTTGGTTAAGACAAGGTATTTTTTTCTAGGAAATTAATTTAATTTCCAAGGATGAAAAATTAATTTATTTTAAATTATTTGATTTTGAAGGAAAAAGTCAAATAATGCCATGGTAAGTAAGTTTGGGAGGTGGCTAAGCATAGTTAATTTTTATTTAAATAAACCCTCCCATGGTCAAAATAAATTTTTGAAGATTTTTCAAGTGGGGTGCCCCTCTTATCTTAATAAAAGATCAAAAATAAAATATTTAAATAAAAGATTAAAAAATTAAAAAATAAGAATAAAAAATCAAAATTTGAGTCAAAAGACGCCCCAAATAAAAAATAAAATATTTAAATAAAAAATTAAAAAGATAAAAAAATAAAAATAAAATATGAGAATAAAAAATCAAAATTTGAGTCAAAGGAGGCCCCAAATAAAAAAATAAAATAATAAAAAGGATAAAAATGAAAGATAAAGTAAAAGATTAAAATAAAAAACTAAATAAAATATAAAAGAAAAAAAATTAAAATAATAAAAATTAAAATTTGAGTCAAAGGGGGCTCCACTTGAGTCATGGAAACCCTAGATCTAAGGGTTAAGCTTCATTGTGACATGGATCTGTCTTTTTTGCCATTGATTTGAAGAGGCACCCTTGCTTATGATCGATGGACGGCTTGCAAAGTCAACAAACCTAAATCTAAGGGTGGAGGAGAGCTAAAGTTTAGATCTATATTTTGGACTCTTGATTTGGGAGTGGGTTTGGGATCTTTTCAACTATAAAAGAGAGGCCCCTCCTCTCATTTTAGATCATTCTTTGGAGCATAGTTATGCTGCCAAAATACTCTCTCTTCTATCTCTCTTCTCTATTATTCTCTCTCAAGCCCTAGGAGACTCTTTGTATCAAGCTTTGCCATAGTTGAGCCATAATCAAGTGAAATCTTTAGAGGAACTCTTGTCTCATGGTGTTGGCTTTCCATTTTCAAATCTAAGGTATAACATTTTCATTTGTGAGTTTATTTTTCATTATACATGCATAGATGCCCCTTGCAAAAGTCTTTGCAAAGGGGATTTAGTTGTTAATGGTTATTTACATCTATTTGTGAATAGTTTTAGCTAGATCTACAAAGATCTTTGTAGATCTTTTTATTTTGCTCACCTCTTGCTGTATTTTGTAGATTTCTCACAGTTATTTTGCAAATCCAAGGGTTTGGAAGAAGACCTCCCAAGCCAAGCACCTATCTTGCATTTTATCTTCAAGATCCATTCATCTATTCAGACTTTCATTTTGTATTTTGCATTTCCACTCATATTTTTGTCACTGTTTTAAAACTAGGTTTTATTCACTGTATAGTGAATAAAACCCTTGTTTTAGGGCTTTCATTCATAGTAGATTAGTTTGGTATTATAAATCTGCAATTTACTTGTCATTTCAGGGCCTGAAAACCCATTTTTAGGCCACCAAAAGTTCAAGTTTTACATAGTTTCAATTTCAGATTTTTGGACTGTTTTTCCTGAGTTTTTTGGGCTAACTTCTAACATACTTTTTGTAGTGTTTTCTGCTGTAAATTCCAGCGAAGTAGGTCACTTCTTTTTGCAGGTTTTTACATAGGGAAAGAAGAGGTGCTGCCAAAATTTCATCAGAAAAAAGGCCCTAAAAGTTTTGAGTGCAAAAAGGAGTCCAAAACCCCATTTTTTCTTCTCTTTTCTATCATTTGTAAACACCAAAGAGTAGTACTCTTAGGGTATTCTTCAAAGCTCTTTAAAATCATTTGTAAATCTTGTTTATGATGTTAGAGTAGTGATAGGGTAGAACACTAGTTGTTAGATTTACTTTTCTGCAAGTAGATCTAGTCTTTTGCGTTCGGTTTACCCACCATCTCTGTTAGAGGGATTGATGTGTGGTTAGGTTAATTGTTTAGAGTAGTTCTTTTGTTTCTGTTCTTTTTATTTCCAAGCACTTAGTTAGATTTACTTTGTGTTGCAAAGAAGTAATTTTACAACTTGCCTTTCGGTGTATCCTCTGTCCCTATCCGTTATCTCCCTTTAGGGAACTCGGATCAGGGTATGAAAAGCAGAAAGGCAGGGGCTTAGATTTATTAGATAACACTGCCTTGTTTGTTTACTTATTTCTGTACCAAACACATTTGGTTTACCAGTCCAGGGTTCAAGTACCAGCACCTTCCATAAGAAATACCGCTTGGTTGAGCCATGTTGATAGTTTTAAATTTACTTGCATGCTTAACCACTACAAGATTTAAAATTTACCCCTAAAATTAACCAACAATGAATTTAGCCCCTGTTCCTCTACTCAGTTATCACCCTTTGGGGTACTCACGAGATACGACAGGGAGTAGAGGAGTTTTAGTAATAGGCATCCATCACATTATTGCTTTAATCCAACTAAAAACTGGTGACCTTTGGAAGCCACGGGGGGTGAGAGACCGAGGGGGGTCTCATGGCGTTCGCATCCTCCCTTGTTAGGCGCCTGGCACTAGGGGTTTCATCTGTGAGCTACAGGTGTGCTTGTTCCCATTGTTTTGAGCGCAGCAGCACTCCACTTTTGGATTAAGGGGATATGTGGTAGGGGTAGACACACCACTGTTTGAAAACCTAATACAAGAAGAAAAACTGTAATAAAATTTACTAAAAAGAACAAGCAGCATTGCAAAACAAGCTCTACACTCCAGCAGGGAATCACAATACATTTTCAGTACAGCATTGCACTACCAACACTTTACTTTTAGTTTCATTTACTTTCAGTTCTGCAATTGTTTATGTGGTGAATGTTTAATAACTCAATAACATTTGTTTAACTGCTTCAAGTAATTCAACTTAAGGTCTTTCCATTTTCATTTACTGTTGGTTTAATAAATTTCATTTAAGGCATTTTCCTTCTGCTATCTCTTCTCTATAACTTGTAAATCTGGCTCATATTTGTCTAAACTGTAACTACTTTACTTGTTCATTTGTTTATACTGATAAATTTGGATCATCTGTACATTGCTTAGATATCTTAATTCATTACTGTTTATAACTGTATCATCTATTTGTTTATTCATCTCATTGTTAGATAACATTTAACTTGTGAGATAATTAACCTAGATTGCATCTCATTAAAGACTGCATTCTCTGACTCCATTCTTTAGGCACTGGTTGTATCTTAATAAAGGCTTGATTGTCATTTGAGAAATATTGCATTTGCATTGGCTGATAGTCATCCTTAGTAAATAGTAAAACCTAAGCCTTTCACCTAATAATAAAGATCCTTTTAACTCAACTGTTAATAAACTTAGGAATATAGTCTTCCGTAGGGACTACCCCCCTTGGCTCCGTTATGATCTGGCCTAAACGAAGGAGTTGTGGACTGTGGTGACAGTGGTCCCCAACTCTCATTTGCCCCCAAGGACACACATAGCAGGTTGTTGACTTTCCTGTGCCCTAAAGTGTGTATTAGGCGGCAACAATCCTAATGAAATTGGATCAAACTTGATGTAGTCATGATGCCTAAGTTGAATAAGCTATCTCTAAACAACTCAACCATTTGTGAGGCACTGCCATTACTTGTGTTGTTGTTTGTCCGACATTGGTTTTAGTGAGTTTTTTCTTTCCATATCCAAAGTGTCATGATGTTAAGTAAGAAGTCATCATTTTCTCTAGCCTAGTAAATTTCATCATTCACCCTTCACTATCAAATTGACTACAAGTATGGAGTATAGTCCTGAAAGTCTAGTCTGAATAATAAATAAAGCCTTATATATGTATTTGGTTGATGTGGTAGCTAGTGAAATGATTGCTACTTGTTGTGATTGTTGCTTAAATGATTTGTAGAACATGTCTTAGCCTTGTAGCACTTGCAGCAGATGGATGATAGTCTGAGTTATATTATTGGTATCTGATCATTTACAGATGGTTATATTGTCTATTGGATATGACTGATGATCAGGTAGAGACCTGAGAGGGGTATGAGTATACACCCTAGATGGATTTGGACTCTCTGCGTCCAATGAGACAGTTTATTTCCAGTTCCAGGCACTTGCAGAGATGATCAGACTCATTTTGCCTTCCTGATGCAGTTTTGCTTCACAGAATGATGTGTCTGAGCAGGGAGATGTTTCAATTGGATCTCCTACGGCATTGTATGGGCATAGGGGATGCAACCACTTGATTGTACCATAGTACCCCCATCCCAGAGAGTCGGGTGGGCTCAATTTGACAACGCAGGCACCCTATGAGGCTGTTTTCGTAGGTTCACGTTTCCCGAGGCAGATTAAAAAATGATTAAATGGCTATTGAAGAAATTGATTTGGGCTACTGAGGCAAAAAAAATGACATGGGATGAGTCATGATGATGAAAGTGATGTCCTCTGCACCTTCTCCAGCAATTGCAGCACCTGATTGGGCCCACACCTATTTTTGAGGCATCTTTATATTATTTTCTGGAGCTTTTGGGAGGCTCACGATTTCCTCAAGGAGGCACAAAGTCAAAGAATTAAAATATTATATTATTTTATTGTGCCATGGGGCACCCATAGGGAGTTAGTTAACACTCCATGGACCCACCATGTGCTTCATTTATTTCTTGTTGAGTGGGGTACCCTCTTGTTGGGTGTTTTAGTCCACTTTGTTACTTTATGGTTATATTGATCCATGTATTGTATGTTGAGCTCATCTCAACCATTGATTAGAATATTTTATCTTTTAATCTTAGCCACTCGTTTTGAAAGTGGTTAGGATTCGGTTATGATTGTGGTTCTCTCATTTCTATTTAAAGGAGAGAGCTTCTCATTTGTATGAGGTCTTTGGCTCTTGGATCTGAATAATAGAAAGATTTTCCCATGGATATTTTCTGGATCTACTTCGCATCTGATTTTCTCAAATGGTGATTGGATAGTATTCTGCTTCCTAGCATTGTAGAAATTCATGTGAGATCTATATTTTTTCTACTATCATTGTCTTGTCTACAAGAGGGTGTTTTGGCTGGAGCGTTTTTGCACAAGGACCTCAACTCGTTCGGTTATCTTCGTCTTGGATCAGAGGGTTTTCATTAGTGTCATTGTGATCTATGATTACTTCTTTTTACTTTCCTATAGCATTTGGGTTATTTATCTTGTCTTAGCAAATCTGATATTGTTGACGTTTGCTCATGCAAAGTAGAGAGCGCTTGGTGACTTGGGGCTTACATCCGTCATAGAAATCACGTGGATCTTCCAGAATTGATCGGGATAGCAAAGATCATCGTTTTTAAGGCTTCTACAAGCATTTCTAGGTACGATCTAACAGGTAATTCTCTTCTCTTTAGCAAATCTCAATCCATTATACCTGTTTTCCTTCCATTTTTCTGAAAATCTTTAAAATACTGAAAAAACCCTAAAAAATACTAAATCTGGGGATTGTCCGATCTTTAGCCAAACCACTGTTGGGTTTCATAGATCGGACCTTCCCCTCACTGAATCTACTGCAATGCTGGTCAAATTCCTGCTGGTTTGACCCAGATCTGAAATATTGTCTAAAAACTGCATAGCGCCCCCACTGAAAATTTGACCTACTAGAGTTTTGATTTTTTCTTATTTCTGACTTCATAGACTGATAGATCGGGTCTCACACATTCCAAATCACCCCCAACGTTGTCCATATTCATGACAATATGACCTAGATCTGAATTTTGGACTGAAAACAACCCTAGCGCCATCACTAAAAAACTGGACCTTTCCGAAGTCTACTGTTTTCCGAAATCTGACAAGCTGGGCTGATAGATCGGGTCCTGAGCACTCCAAAACACCCTTAATGATGAGCTAGATCCAACCTGCTTGCCCTAGATCTGAAGAAATCAGTTTTTCATCCTCTCAGCCTCATTCGTCAACTTTGACTTTTTCGGGATCTGACTTTTCCTAAATTTCTTTGAACCGAGTGTGTAGATCAGGCCCTCCTGATCCCATTTCCTCTCCAACGCTGAGCTAGTTGTCTGTTGGTGGCCTCAGATCAATAGATATGTCTCATCCATCCCTAACGCTAGAATTCCTTGACTGAATTCCTGCCTTAACTGAGCCATCTGGACCAAAGCCCTTATCTAGGTCCACAGATCAGGGTCTACCCTAGGTGGGTTCACCTCAACGCTAGGTGTATACTGACTCCATTGCCCAATGCACGAAAAGCACTGATCTCCCATCCTTAGCGCTAGCCCTGAATTGACCTCTTCCCCTTGAAATTGGTTGTTCCTTGATGACTCAGACAATCACACCTGTTCACCTTTTTCATTGAGTCTATCAGCCAGGTACTAGATAGTCTCGACTATTTTCCTACCCATCCTTCCTTGGTTACGCTTCCCAAGGCAAAGATCATCTTCTTTAGTTGCTAGTACCAAAACCCTAGATCTAACCATTTCCCCCAAAGGTCATCAGATTACTGCTTTGAATCAACCAATATACTACTAAAGTCCAGATCCATCTACTGAATCCGACTGTAGATCTAGAGTTTCTGAACACCTTACACCTTACGTACCTCAAAATTTATTTTGATCTGATCTGGTGTCTAGGTTTGATCTCTCTTATCGAGAGCAAATCTGGGTCTCCCCCATTGTTGTCTTGGACTCAGACAACATAAAGCGAAGACTGCCTTGATTAGTGTGACAACCATCTCTTTGGGAGTCTAGGCAGTCTGGGTTCCACCTCCTTAGTTGCGTGTTCCTCTACCATCCATCCTGGATCCATCTTGCGCAGGCAGCTACAAGGTTGGTGATAACATTTTGGCGCCATTATTGGGGAAGTAGAGGCGTACCCTGGTTCGACATTTTTTCCCTACGACATATCCTTTATTGGTGAATTACTTGTGTGGTTCACCTAGCGACTCCACCCTCCGACTCCACTAAGGACCGTACCCAACGTATTAATCTTAAGTTCCTAGAGCGTCCCATAAACCCTCAAGGAATCCCTATAACTTACACAAGGAAAAACAGGCAGGTATCCAACCCCACTGTTTCATTAACTCATCCTTTGGGATCCTTTCAGCCTCATCCTCATCTAGCCCGATGGCCGAAACAAACACTAATGGAAATCAGAATGTTCCTCCTCTGCAAAACCCTAGGATGTTTGGAAGGAAGGCCAAGGATCTCCTTTAGATTTCTCCCTGATCCAAGGGGCCCCGCATGACATGCTTGATAAGTATTTCGAAAAGGTGCCTAAGTTTGATGGAGTGTCAGCTACCTCCATCGAAGACCACATTGATAAAGTCTAGGATCATATGGAAGCATATAGAGTTGTTGATGAAGATATATTCATGAGAGGCCTTCTGCATTCTTTGGAAGGAGATGTGCAGAAATGGTTTGATAGATTACCTGCTTCATCCATCAATGGTTATGACAACTTCGTCACAAAGCTTAACAGTGATTGGTCTCACAAGTTGGATGGGAAGTTCCTCTTGCATCAACTGTTTGACATAAAGAAGAGGGAGAATGAAATAGTCCATGAATTCAACCTGAGATTTGACAAGACTGTAGCAAATATCCCAGATGAAATTAGACCAAAGGACCAAGCAATTGTTATCCATTATCTAAATGCTTTTGATGGTTGGTTGGGTTTTAACTTGAAGGATAAAAATCCAAATGACTTGAAGACTGCCCATTTCAATGCGAAGATGGTAGAACAACATGCGGCATCTATGGGAAAGCAAAACTTCTTTGATCATTATGCCCCATCCACTTCTAGATTTGACCCTAAGCTTCGAAAGCCTAAGGAACCTGTGAATGAGCCAAAAGAGTCAAAAGACACGTTAGAAACCATGCAAGAGATGATGAAGCAACTGACTGTCCTGACCAAGAGTGTCACTAGTTTTCACGATCCGGAGAGACATAGAAACCCTTATGGCCCTAAACCTTACTGAAACAACAATAGAGGTCCTGAGAGAGATCCTAATAGAAGACGGCCCAAGTATCTAGAGAATCCTGAGAAGAGGAATGTTAATTGGTGTGACGAAAATGATGAAGAGCCAACAAACACCAGTCACCTTGATGACCAACCAAATAACATCAATTTCATGAATGATTTATCTTTTGATGATGGGTTTGGAAGAATTCTCCTAGAGGAAGAACCATGGGAATAAGAGGAAGAAACTTGGGAGCAATAAGAGGATTTTGTTGATGAGCCTAAACCTTCATGTTGTGCAATAAACATCCCAGAAACGTGTTATCCACTTATTTGTACCATAGTTGGATTAGCTGAGGAGCCATCGGTTAACAAACATGACAAATGTTTGATTCCAGTGTATCAATTGATTCGTCTTCATGTCTAGCAAATATTGGCTAGTCAGTTTTCCATTTGAGTAATTTTGACCACGACCCCGCGGGATTTGTAATAAAATGTGCTAATGGGGTATTTTGAGTGGTTCGGTCTCCTGAGACGTAGAATCTCAACTAAGGTATTCTAGGGAGTTTTTTGCCCTTGAGAATTATGCTTTGCCTCTAGCCGAGTATAATTGATGAGGTTTTCGTCCGCTTCCTCCAAAGCTGGAATGCCCGATTTTGAATTTTGGGCCTTGGGGGGTTATTAGAGCCCAACTAAGTGTTTATAAACCTACTAGGCATTGTTAGAGTTGAGCATGGTCTTGTCCTAAGTCAATAGGATCTTTAAAAAAAATTGAAGTTTTTTTTTCGAACGGGTTAAAAAAAAATAAAATTAATTTTTTAATTATTTCCCTAAGTTTTTTGGTTAATTTTTCCATAAATTAAATAGAAAAAACCCGTTTGTAATAAGTCGATAATCCGGACCCCAAATTCAGTGATTGAAGGCTCTAACCTTAAGCCAAAATTCATTCTTAATCAGCCAGCCAATCAGATCCAACTTTCGGATCATCAATCGGACACATAAGGGCATTTTTCTCAAAAAAGTCATTTTCGAGAAAAAAAAATGATTATTTTGGAGAAAATTAAAACTCTCCAATACTCAAAATTCAGTGAAATAAAAGGCTAAATGACATCTCATTGGGCATTAATGAGCACTAGAGTTAACGAAAGGTAGTTTCAGTCAGCATTCAATGAGATAATTGGCACTTTCACTTAGCAATTGCGCCGCCTTCAACTAAGCTCACATGTGGGATGAGGTGGAGAACATTCATTTGACCGATGTTTTGATCGAGGCAGAACAGGAGCTTACACTAATGATTACTGGGTAGTGGCTCCTCCATACCTAGCATATGTTGTCTCCAGACCTAACAGGTGGCTCTCCTATGCAAACTCGCGCCTCCTTCATTAGCTCACACCCCTCTCTCTTGGATGAATGCGCCCTCACACGTGTGGCTCCTTTGGGGCATGGTTTTCAGTGGCTAGGGTTGGAATGGAGGCGCCTTGCCGAGGTGGAGGCCTCCCCTCACTCCTAGCTCTTCATTTTAGGTCTGGGCTCTCAGTTATGTGACTGAGTCGCTCAGGTTATGTGATTTGGTTTTAGGGTTTTAGCACTCTCTCATTGTATAAATAGAGGCTCTTTCAGCTCTATTGGGATGGGATTTTTGGCATAGAAGCTCTGGAGAATTTTCATTGTAACATTTTGCTTAAGGTTTAATAAAGTTTATGACTTTGGAAGTCAACGCGGAAGCTTTTTGTTGGTCATGATTCACCTTGCTAAGTGATACCTTTCTTTGCACCCTTCTCTCTTGATTCTTAAGCATTTGATTATATAATTGTTGAAGGCTAACAATCTAGCACTATATTTTATAATCCATGCTTTTCTCTTGAAGTTGTGTTGCTTTCAAGTATTATTCGATATACAGGGGCTCTTTTATGGTTGACATTCATTCTGCAGGTTCCATAAGAAGTCATTCTCTTTCAGGAAGATCGAGAAGCACAATTTCTTTACCTCATCCATCATCAAACAAAAGAAATCTTTCCGATCACTTTTCCAGGTTTAATCTAAGTTTTTCTTCTCTCTGTTATTTCCATGTATCTCATGTTTGTTTTGACCTAAGAAAGTAGCTTGGGATTTGATCCCAAGTGCCACATAATTTCGTGGCTACTTCTCTTTCCCCATTAGCATCCTTGCGTACATCCAGCTAGTCTGGACAGTTTTCAGACTAGTGCTTCTAGTGGTCACCTTGTTCAGAGGTTGATCCCACCTTTTGTTTGTTATTGAATGATTTCTCCCCCTTCTTCTACGTTGGATTTGGCCTCCTTCCACCTTGTTGTGTGTTTTTTCTTCCTTTTTTTGTTCGCTGCCCTCTTTTTGCATTTTTATGACAGCGATCTTTCTCTTAGTTCACTGCCCCGTTTTCACTATTTTTTGCAGCTCCTTAATTGTCTAGTTCGCTGTCCTCTTTTTGCATTTTTATGACAGCCATCTTCCTCTTCTTTTGTTGCCCCATTTTCACTATTTTTTGCAGCTCATTGGTTGTCTAGCTCGCTGCCCTATTCTTTCCTTCTTTTGATTTCAGTTTCATATTTTTCTTCCTCCCTTTCTCCCCTCCTTCTCCTTTGTTTCAGCCTTCTTTTGCCTCCTCTTTTTTGCTCTTTTCCATCTTCTTCTTTTCCCTTCTCGCAAGTTTGAAGAAGGGGTTTTAAATAAAAGTAAATCACTCTCATTTTTACATAAGATTCAAAAAAAAAGTTTCATGCTTTATTTCAAAAGTCCTTTTGAAGGTTGAAATTCCTAAAGGCACATTGTAAATCTTTATAAAGTTTATCTTTTGTTTGAGTGGAGTTTTTAAGTCCCCACTCTCAGCCTCCCCCATTTGGGGAGGTTTGTGGTGTTCTTATCTTCTTATGTGCCTAGATTAGATGTGTTTTTGCTTATAGTACTCGCATTACTTTTCCTAGAATACTAATTGTTAGATTAGCCCGTTTGATTCATTAACTAAGTTGATTGCTTAATTTCTCAATTTTGTATCTTTCATAAGTAAATCAACTGCTTAAAGTAGAAATCTCTTGAATCTCACCATAAGGTGGATCAAGAGTGTTCTCTGTCGAAGAGTTTGTTTAACCATCTTCACTTTACTTTTATGCATCATATTGTTTAATCAAGTTAATCAATTAATCGATAAGTAAGACTCTTGAACTTACAGAAACACAACTCAAGAGCACTCTCTACCAGAGAGCATCATTAGTTTTGCACATCCTTGCATTAGGCATTTAGATCAAATTAATTTACTTCGTTGATATCCTTTACCTAGTATGCTTTGTTGACTTTCGAATTGGGCCCGTACTCAGAACAGTGAACGGACTTGCTAAGACTGCAATAATAACATAATTAAAACTTTTACCCCATAACCAACGCACCGGCATTGTCTCGATAAAATACTCAGGTAGTGGGCAAATTCCAAGTGTGGGCGTCGGACAACCCAATCTGGACACTCGCTGGTTAAGTTATTGAACACCTAGCTTGTGATTCCAGACAGGTCCGTCATGTCTTCGAACAGAGCCACTGAAAGTATTTCCGATTAGGATTCCTAGACACCTTAAGCAAGATCACCATTAAAATCCTTAAAACTTACCAAGAACACTCACACAATCTAACATTCATTGGTTTAAATTCCTGACTTGTGTTTATTTCTTTGGCGCATTTCAGTTTCATCGACTCCATAAGGCACTGGTCCTTATTTTGTTTTGCATAATTATATGATCAATTGTCTATGGCTTAATATAATTGTTATAACTGAATGCTTAATTGAAGTCCAGAATTTAAACTTATTTTTCAATCTCTTGTTGCAACGTGGATTGCTCTTTGATTTTGTATCACACTTATAACAGGTATAACACCTTCAAATCATAACAACTCCTAAACAACACCCATCCGCATCCGCAACCTTTAAGAACATTTTAACAACTTAAGAGCCATAGAAACTCTTTTGTAGGGACTACCCCCCTTGGCTTCGTTAGGAGTTAGCCTAAACGGAGGAGCTAGGAGTAGGTGACAGTACCTAGCTCTGTGCTTGCCCCCAAGGTCAAACCTCTCCCACTTTCCTAAGTGAGGAGACAGCTTTCAATTGATTTCTGCTGCTGGTGTGCGATCGACGGACAACATCTTTTGGTGCCATTGCCGGGGACAAATCTTTTTGTTCCTGAACAACCTTTGTTTCTTTTAGTTTTTACCTTTTTTCACCTTTTTGGTAGATTTTTAGTCCAATCACTCTCCGAAATTAGACTTAAGTCCACCTGGCGACTCCACTGTCAGTTAACACCTCAAGGTATTCTACTAAAAGAAACTATGAAGGTTTGTTCGATTTCATCCCTGACCCTGAAAAAGTCTATAGGAGGAGACTGAACAAACTAGCTTCTCGTAGGATCCTTGCAGAACTTGGATCTGAGTTTGTTTCAGACATCCACCTTTTATTTCCAGAAAACTTAGAAAATTTGCAAAACAATAACTGTTTCCTTGACACAATGGGTGAGTTCTTTACTCAACTCAACTTTACTCAGATAGCAGGTCAACCTCATGACATCTCTGAAAAGGCTATCGACAAACTTATGACATATAAGGGCACTGATGCCTCCGTCTCTGCTAAGCAACATCTCAGAAATTTCTCCAGGCATTGCGGGTCTTATGTTAGGGGTGCTGGTCTTATGTTAGGGGTGCTGATAAACATGAAAATGTATACATGACCTTGTTTGCTTTGTCTTTGGATGGCAAGGCTGACAACTGGTATGATAATTTGCCAAACAATTCTTTAACCACCATAGCGGACTTCAAGACTGCTTTCCTTGGAAAGTTTGGCAGTAAAAAGGAACCTAGACATCTAGTAGCAGCTTTGACTAGCATGAAGAAATCCGAAACTGAAACAATGGATGAGTTCAATAATAGGTTCACTGAGTTGGAAAATTCCATCCCTGCCACTAATTCTCCTCCTGCAGCTTCTGTTTTGGATTATTACATTGAAGCATTAAGTGGCAAGATCCAGTACCAGATTAGAGACAAAGAGCCGGCTACTTTACTTCTAGCTCAGGGTTTGGCCGTCAAAATTGATAAGTATATGCAGTCATCTAGTGAATCTAACCTCCAGGGTTATTCAAGGTCTTCAACTCCTTTGAAAATTAATGAACCTAAAGACAAGGATCCTTTATCAGCTATAAAGGATGCCTATGAAAAACAAATGATTGAAATGAAAAGAGAGATGAAGAAAATATGGAGGAAGCAAAGCAGAAACACTTAGCACAGTTGAAGGAGATTCAAAATAGGGTAATAACGATGGAAAGAACTCAAACTCAGCCTGCTCCTAGGACCTTTCCTGCCAAGCCAACTTGGCAAAGAAAGCCTCCCAACCATGAGCAGAGGCCTCGTCATCAACTAGAGATCGCTAACATGGTTGAGCAGTACAAACCATTTTGCAGAGCATGTGAAGACCTTCATGAAGAATCTTCCTGCTATTATGCATGCTATGTTCAGGAGCATGGTTTTCCAGAGGGTTGTGGTCTTAAAGCATCATCAAGCGAGCCTGAGTACATAAACTATGTAGATGACATGCATAATATTTTTGGAGAAAGTTGGAGAGAGGCAAAACAATATTCAAGAGAGCCTGAGTACATTAACGCAGTGGGACAGCTCCATCCTATCACCACAGAAACTCGAGGTCAAGTCGAAGATTATAATCAACAATTGGATAACCTCACTAAAAACTTTGGTACTAATCCTACAAAAGAGAATAATGATGATAGTTTGGAAGGTTTACTACCTTGTGACCTTTTTTCTGAAGAAGATGACTATGATCATGAGGAGGGATATAGTTAGAGATGTGATACAAGTGAGGAAGAATCCCTTACATCTGAGATGGATGATAACTACGAGACTTTAATGGAAAATCAAATCTTAGAAGTTTCATGTGATGAGAGTCCTCCATGCTCTCCACCGGATGACAAATATTTGGAAAGTTGGGTTCCATGTGATATCTTTGAAACCCGACTTTTCGAAGAAGATTGTTTTGAGCAGAATGAGGAGTGTAGCTAGGGACTTGATACTAGTGATGAGGCATCTCTCATATCCGACATAGATGGCGATGATGATTATTGGATTCTTATTGAAAATCCAACCTATGATAATTTTGAAAATATTTTTGAGAATCTCATCTATGATGTGTCCAGCGAGGGGAGTGTTTATTCTGAGACTTATGAAAGTTGTAAAGAAGAACAGTTAGAGTTTTCATATGAGCAGTCAGAATTGTATCTAAGTATCTATAATAAGGACTTGAAAAAACAGCGCGGTGAAGAATCAGATGGAATACAACTAGTTGAAGTTTTTTCTCAACCATCGTCTTCACATATAGATGTTCCTTATGTTTTGGAGCAGCTTGGGGCTTATACAACGAGTTATTATTTGATAAGCCTTGATGATCAACATGATGGAGTAGTCGACCTACTGCATCATCTTGATTTGTATATTAGCGCTATCCAGTCATGGATAGAAGCAGCCTGCGCAAGCACCTACCAGTTTGGGAAGAAGTTTGACAACATTATTCATGCCTATGATTCCCCATCCAACCCGCCCATTCTGGATCATCACGTAGGTTTGCATTTTCTGGAAATTGTGTCCTTACTTTGGCTAGTAACCAAAGACAAGGCAAAACTTTTTTTATATTAATAAAATGCTTAGGTGGCTACACTGGATCTATGATTACACCTAACCTTTTGTGTATCATGCTTAAAATAGGAAAATAGGCTCCTTAAAGTGAGCGTTTACTTTAACATTTTTCTTTATGTACTTAGAAATAAATAAATTTTTCAGTGAAGTTTTTTCTTTGAACAAAACAACTTTTGGATCATCGGCTCTTTTTCATGAAACTTGTGCCACTAAGGTTTTCTTGACAAGTTTAGATGTTTTTACAGGATATGGAAACCAGAGATTCTGGGGTTCTCGTATGCTCTCCTTGCATAAGAGACTAGATCGAGCACACGTCCCGCAGTTGGAGCCAGATGTTATCCACTTATTTGTACCATAGTTGGATTAGTTGAGGAGTTGTCGATTGACAAACATGACAAATGTTTGATTCCAGAGTATCAGTTGATCCGTCTTCATGTCTAGCAAATATTGGCTAGTCAGTTTTTCATTTGAGTAATTTTGACCATGGCCCTGCGGGGTTTGTAATAAAATGTGCTAGTAGGGTATTTTGAGTGGTTCGGTCTCCTAAAACGTAGAATCTCAACTAAGGTATTCCAAGGAGTTTTTTGCCCTTAACAATTATGCTTTGCCTATAGCCGAGTATAATTGACGAGGTTTTCTCCCGCTTCCTCCAAAACTGGAATGCCCGATTTTGAATTCTGGGCCTTGGGGGGTTATTAAAGCCCAATTGAGTGTTTATAAACCTACTAGGCATTGTTAGAGTTGAGCATGGTCTTGTCCTAAGTCAATAGGAGCTTTTTAAAAAAATTGAAATTTTTTTTTCGAACGGGTTAAAAAAAAAATTTAATTTTTAATTTTTTAATTATTTCCCTAAGTTTTTTGGTTAATTTTTCCATAAATTAAATGGAAAAAACCCGTTTGTAATAAGTCGGTCATCTGGACCCCGAATTCAGTGATTGAAGGCTCTAACCTTAAACCAAAAATCATTCTTGATCGGCCAGCCAGTCAGATCCAACTTTTGGATCATCAATCGAACACATAACGCCATTTTTCTCAAAAAAGTCATTTTTGAGGAAAACAATACTTATTTATTAAAAAAATAATTATTTTGGAGAAAATTAAAACTCTCCAAATTACTCCAAATTCAGCGAAATAAAAGGCTAAACGACATCTCATTGGGAATTAATGAGCATTAGAGTTAACGAAAGATAGTTTCAGTCAGCATTCAGTGAGATAATTGGCACCTTCACTTAGCAATTGCACCTCCTTCAGCTAAGCTCACATGTGGGATGTGGTGGAGACCATTCATTTGACCGGTGTTTTGATCGAGGCGGAATAGGAGCTTGCACTGATGATTACTGGGTAGTGGCTCCTCCATACCTAGCATATGCTGTCTCTAGACCTAACAAGTGGCTCTCCTATGCAGACTCACGCCTCCTTCATTAGCTCACGCCCCTCTCTCTTGGATGAATGCGCCCTCACATGTGTGGCTCCTTCTGGGCATGGTTTTCAGTGGCTAGGGTTGGAGTGGGGGCGCCTTGCCTAGGTGTAGGCCTCCCCTCACTCCCAGCGCTTCATTTTAGGTCTGGGCTCTCAGTTATGTGACCGAGCCAGTCAAGTTATGTGATTTGGTTTTAGGGTTTTAGCACTCTCTCATTGTATAAATAAAGGCTCTTTCAGCTCTATTGGGATGGGATTTTTGGCAAAGAAGCTCTAGAGAATTTTCATTGTAACATTTTGCTTAAGATTTAATAAAGTTTATGACTTTGGAGGTCAATGCGGAAGCTTTTTGTTGGTCATGATTCACCTTGCTAGGTGATACCTTTCTTTGCACCCTTCTCTCTTGATTCTTAAGCATTTAATTATATAATTGTTGAAGGCTAACAATCTAGCACTATATTTTATAATCCATGCTTTTCTCTTGAAGTTGTGTTGCTTTCAGATATTATTCAATATAGAGGGGCTCTTCTATGGTTGACATTCATTCTGCAGGTTCCACAAGAAGTCATTCTCTTTCAGGAAGATTGAGAAGCACAATTTCTTTGCCTCATCCATCATCAAACAAAAGAAATATTTCCGGTCACATTTTCTAGGTTTAATCTAAGTTTTTCTTCTCTCCGTTATTTCCATGTATCTCATGTTTGTTTTGACCTGAGAAAGTAGCTTGGGATTTGATCCCAAGTGCCACATAATTTTGTGGCTACTTCTCTTTCCCCATTAGCATCCTTGCGTACATCCAGCTAGTCTAGATGGTTTCAGGACTAGTGCTTCTAGTAGTCACCTTGTTCGGAGGTTGATCCCACCTTTTGTTTGTTGTTGAGTGATTTCTCCCCCTTCTTCTACGTTGGAGTTGGCCTCCTTCCACCTTATTGTGTGCTTTTTCTTCCTTTTTTTTGCTCGCTGCCCTCTTTTTGCATTTTTATGACAGCGATCTTTCTCTTAGTTCGCTGCCCCATTTTCACTATTTTTTGCAGCTCCTTAATTGTCTAGTTCACTGTCCTCTTTTTGCATTTTTATGATAGCCATCTTCCTCTTCTTTCGTTGCCCCGTTTTCACTATTTTTTGCAGTTCATTAGTTGTCTAGCTCGCTGCCTTATTCTTCCCTTCTTTTGCTTTCAATTTCCTGTTTTTCTTCCTCCCTTTCTCCCCTCCTTTCTCCTTTGTTTCAGCCTTCTTTTGCCTCCTCTTTTTTGCTAATTCCATCTTCTTCCTTTGCCCTTCTCGCAAGTTTGAAGAAGGGGAAGTAAATCACTCTCATTTTTACATAAGATTCAAAAAAGAAGTTTCATACTTTATTTCAAAAGTCCTTTCGAAGGTTGAAATTCCTAAAGGCACATTGTAAATCTTAATAAAGTTTATCTTTTGTTTGAGTGGGGTTTTTAAGTCCCCACTCTCAGCCTCCCCCATTTGGGGAGTGTTACCAACTTTTTTGTACCATAGTTGGGTTACCTGAGGAGCCGCCGGTTGACAGACTTGTTCAAAGTCTGATTCCAGTGTATCAGTTGATTCGTATTCATATCTAGCCAATATTGGCTAGCCAGTTTTTTATTTGAATAATTTTGACCATGCCCTCGCGAGGTTTGTAATAAAATGTGCTAGTAGGGTATTTTTAAGTGGTTCGGTCTCCTGAGATGTAGAATCTTAAATAAGGTATTTCAGGAAGTTTTTTGCCCCTAACAATAATGTTTTTCCTTCAGCCGAGTATAATTAACGAGGTTTTCTCCCGCTTCCTCCAAAGCTAGAATGCCCGATGTTGAATTCTGGGACTTGGGGGGTTATTAGAGCCCAACTGAGTGTTATAAACCTACTAGGCATTATTTAGATAGATCATGGTCATGTCCTAAGTCATCTAATAAAAAAAATCCGAAAAATCTTTTTCGAACGAGGAAAAAATTATTTTTTAATTTTTTTAATTTTTAATTACTTTTCCTAAGTTTTTTGGGTTAATTTTTCCATAAATTAAATGGAAAAAACCTGTTTGTAATAAACCGGTCATCCGGACTCCGAATTCAATGATTGAAGGCTCTAACCTTAAGCCAAAAATCATTCTTGATCGGCCAGCCAGTCAGAACCAACTTTCGAATCATCGATCGGACACATAATGTCTTTTTTCTTAAAAAAGTCAGTTTTGAGGAAAAATATGAATTTTTATTGAAAATTAAAACTTTCCAAATTAATCCAAATCCAGCGAAATAAAAGGCTAAATGACATCTCATCGAGCACTTATGATGTTTGGAGTTGTCATAACTCAGCTTCAGTCAGCATTAAGTGAGCAATTAATTTATTATCAGTTAGCCGCTTTGTTATCTCCAACTAAAGAATGAGATGGAGAGCACTCATTGGTCCAATGATTTGATCGAGGTGAAGACTGAGGCTTACACCATCAGTGGGCTTCCCAAACCTAGCACAGGCTCCTGCCAAACCTAAAAGGTGGTTTACCTACATCACCAGACACCTCCTTCAACACACACCCCTTTAATTAATTAACTCCTTTCCCTCCATGCCGGAATATGCTCTGACCGATCCCAGATCGGAATACCCAGAAACGAAATTGGATCTTTAAACCCTATAAGAGTAACTTAATAATACTTAAACACTCGTAACCAACGCACCGGCGTTGTAGGGATTCTTCCAAAGTACTTCCTAGTAGAGGCGCCGGAACCTCCCGTTGTCTTAGATTCTCGGCTAGCTGGTCAATCTTTGCGATACCAGCCTCGAATACTGGGCAGGCCCAACATGTCTTCAATGGAGGGAACTTAGAAGAGTCTCCCGGCTTTGACAAACCTTCGTTGACACCCTAATCAAGAGCATTTAAAATTCTTAAAATCTACCAAGAGCACGTGCAAAACCTAATACTCACTAGCTTAATTCCTAGACTTTATTTCATGCATTTATTTGACTCCATAAGGCACTGGTCCTTTAATATATTTGAGGAAATTTTTATCTTGATCAACTGTCTATGGTCCATTTCAATTGATTATATCTGAATGCTTAAGTTACAAGTCTGGAATCTGTGCTTATCTTTCAATCTCCTGCTAGCAACGTGGATTGCTTTGATTTATGTGTCATATTCCCAATATTAATCATTTAAAATCACAATAACTCCTAAACAACACCCATCCGCATCCAAAACATCTAAAACTTAACTTAAACATTGAGCCATAGAAAACTCTTTGTTAGGGACTAGCCCCCTTAGCTTCAATAGAAGTTAGCCTAAACGGAGGAGCTAGGAGTAGGTGACAGTACCTAGCTCTGTGCTTGCCCCCAAGGTCAAACCTCTCCCACTTTCTCAAGCAAGGAGACAGCTTTCGGAAGATTTCTGCTGCTGGTGTGCAATCGGCGGACAACATCTTTTGGCACCGTTGCCGGGGACAAATCTTTTTGTTCTTGGACGACCTTTGTTTCTTTTAGTTTTTACCTTTTTCACCTTTTTTGGTAGATTTTTAGTCCAATCACTCTCTGAAATTAGACTTAAGTCCACCTGGCGACTCCACTGTCAGTTAACACCTCAAGGTATTCCACTAGAAGAAACTCTGAAGGTTTGTTCGATTTCATCCCTGACCCTGAAAAGGTCTATAGGAGGAGACTGAACAAACTAGCTTCTCGTAGGATCCTTGCAGAACTTGGATCTGAGTCTGTTTCAGACATCCATCTTTTATTTCCAAAAAATCTAGAAAATTTGCAAAGCAATAACTGTTTCCTTGACACAATGGGTGAGATCTTTACTCAACTCAACTTTGCTCAGATAGCAGGTCATCCCCATGACATCCTTGACAAAGCTATCGACAAACTTATGACGTATAATGGCACTAATGCCTCCGTGTCTGCTGAGCAACACATTAGGAATTTCACCAGACACTGTGGCGCCCATGTTAGGGGTACTGACAGGCACGAAGATGTATACATGACCTTGTTTGCCTTGTCTTTGGATGGCAAGGCTGGCAACTGGTATGACAACTTGCCGGACAACTCTTTCACCATCTTAGCGGACTTCAAGACTGCTTTCCTTGGAAAGTTTGGCAGCAAAAAGGAGCCTAGACATCTAGTAGCGACTTTGACTAGCATAAAGAAATCCGAAACTAAAACAATGGATGAGTTCAACAATAGGTTCACTGAATTAGCAAATTCCATCCCTGCCACTTATTCTCCTCCAGAAGCTTTTGTTTTGGACTATTACATCGAAGCATTAAGTGGCAAAATCCAGTACCAAATTAGAGATAAGGAGCCAGCTACTTTACTTCTAGCTCAGGGTTTGGCGATCAAATTGACAAGAATATGCAGTCATCTAGTGAATCTAACCTCCACGGTTATTCAAGGTGTTCCACCCCTTTGAAAATTAGTGAACCTAAAGACAAGGATCCTTTATCAGCTATGAAGGATGCCTATGAAAAACAAATGATTGAAATGAAAAGGGAGATGAAGAAGAATATGGAGGAAGCAGAACAGAAACACTTAGCACAGTGGAAGGAGATTCAAAATAGGGTGATAACGATGGAAAGAACTCAAACTCAGCCTGCTCCTAGAACCTTTCCTGCCAAGCCAACTTGGCAAAGAAAGCCTCCCAACCATGAGCAGAGGCCTCCCCATCAGCTAGAGGCTGCTAACATGGTTGAGCAGTATAAACCATTTTGCAGAGCATGCAGAGATTTCCATGAGGAATCTGGCTGCCACTATGCGTGCTATGTTCAGGAGCATGGTCACCCTGAAGGTTGCGGTCCGAATACGTCGATAAGTGAGCCTGGTTTTATCAACAACATAGATGACATCCCTAACATCCCCATAGGAAATTGGCCACAAGCCAATCGTTATGAAAAGAAAGTTGACAACTTGACTCAGTACTATGGTGAGATGCCTTCAGCCGAGCAGATCAACAACACTCAGAACTTCAAGGGAATAACTTATCAAAGAAAGGGGTCTTCTTCACAGAATATTCCTAAGGTAACAGCTCCTAATCCTCCCAAAGAAGTAGAAACTAAAGAAATTGTTGATTTAAGTTTTGACTTAGGTAATTGGCTGGCAAATACAAAAGTCCCTGTTCCGGTCCTTGAATTATGCAAAATCCCTGGCCAAAGAGAGAGACTTTTGAAAATCTTAGAACCTCAGAGTAATGTTGATCCTCAAGCTGAAGAAAGTTCTTCAAGTCCTTTAAAGCCCATTACCCCTAAAAAGGTCACTTTTTCTGATACCGTGGAGCGGACTTCAAATAATGTCTTTGTCGATCCACCTATAGTTCTACATACTAGGAACCCAAGAAAAAAAGATCATCCCCCTTTCTACGGATCATTGATGATGGGTGATCTTCTTCTACACAATTGTATGTTAGACTTAGGATCTAGTCCAGCATCATGACCAAAAAAGTCATGCAACAGCTTGACTTAAGAACCACGAGGCCATACCAGAATGTATGTGCCATGGACTCTAGACCGGTCAAGGTCGAAGGGATGAGTGAGAACCAGTTAGTCAGATTGGCCAAGTATCCGGATATCCAGATCACAATGGACATCCTAGTTATTGATGTTCTGGACAAATGGGGTATGTTGGTTTCTAGGAAATGGGGTGCCACTTTGGGAGGATCAATCCAAATGGATTGGACCTATGCCACCGTACCAGCATCAGAGTTTTCACTTGTTAAGTTGTATTCCGAGAAAGAAAAAAGACACCATGTTGAAAACCCTAAAAAACCAATGAATGAGTATGCTTACCACACTGATGAAAATGGTTCCTATCAAATCAACTCCACCTTCTTGGAACCCATCCAAGAAGAGATGAAGACCGAAAAACTTAGTGAGTTGTGGAGAATGAATTTTGATGGTGCTTACTCTAAAAGGGGCAAGGGGGCTGGTGTTGTCATTATTTCACCAGAGAGTAAGGTTTTCAACTTTGCTTTCAGATTGGAATTCGAAGCAACTAACAATGTGGCGGAGTATGAGGCTCTTCTACTGGGCATTGAGATTGCCAAGGACGTGGGGATTAAGTTGCTTGATATTAAAGGGGACTCTGATTTAATTGTCCAACAGGTTATGGGTCAGTTTGCATGTACGTGTCAAAGACTTAAGAAATATAGAAATGCAATATGGGATACAATGGAGTACTTTGATGCCCTTAACATAGAAGCAGTCCCTAGAAATCAAAATAGTGCCTCTGATAAGCTTGTAGTTTCAGTGTCAACTCTTCAGCCATCGGATGAGATGTTAGAGGGGAATTGTCCTTTAGAGATTAACTTCAGACCTTTTGTTCCTGACAATGTTGAACATTGGCAGGTCTTCAAAGACGATGAGCAGATTTTGAGATTCATTCATAATGTCGATGAATTCCTTAATTTTAAAGTAAATGATCAAGAAGAAAACAAAGAATATTATGGAGAAGGTGACCAGTTTAACAATCCTGTCCCATGTGGTCTAGTTGCTTTAGAAAACATCTTTGACAGACAGGACAGAAGAAAAAACAACGTTGAGCAGATGAAACCAGGAGATTACATTAAAGTCAACATTGGGACGGAAACAGAACCTAAAATTATAAAAATTGAAAAAGGTACTTCTGAAAAAAAAGGAATAGCCTCATAAACTTCGTCAAAGAGTATAGGGATGTATTTGCCTTTACTTACGACGAGATCAAAGCTTATAGGGAAGATGTATTTCAACATACTTTTCCCCTAAAGCCGAAATGTCAAAAAGGCAAGCCTTTCAGACAAAAACTTTTAGGCAAATAAATCCTAAGTTAGCACCAATCATTAAAAAGGAGTTAGAAAAAATGCTAGCAGCAGGAATAATAGCTCCTACTAGACATTCAACGTGGTGCTCTAGCTTAGTCATAGTTAGAAAGAAGAACGGGAGCATAAGAATATGTATAGATTTCAGGAATCTAAACTTAGCATGTCAGAAGAACAATTACCCCCTCCCCAACATGGAGACCCTCCTCCAACAAGTCACTGGATCGAGCATGATGTCGATGCTGAATGGTTTTTCAGGCTATAACCAGGTAGTCATTCAAGAGGAAGATAGGCATAAGACCACCTTCACAACTCCTTGGGGCACTTTTGAATATCTGAGAATGCCCTTTGGCCTTTTAAACGCAGGAGCTACTTTCCAAAGGGCCATGGATTATGCTTTCAAAGAGTTGATTGGAAAAATCATTGAGATCTATCAAGATGATCTCACGGTCTTTTCAAAGGAAAGATCCAGCCATGTTGGTCATCTCAGGTAGATTTTCGAACGGTGTAGGAGGTATGGCATTTCTTTGAATCCGGCCAAGTCGGTGTTGGACATAGAAGAGGGAAACTCTTAGGACATATCATCAACAAAGACAATGTCAAAATCGATCCTGAAAGAGTAGAGGCCATAAGAACGATCCCTCTCCCTAAGAATGTTAAAGCCCTTCAGTCCTTCAATGGTCATATCAATTTTATCAGAAGATTCATTCCAAACTTGGCCGAATTAATGAAACCCATGCAGGCCTTACTCAAGAAAAATGCCAAGTTTGTGTGGACCACTGAAGGAAGGAAATCCTTTGATTCAATAAAGAATGCCATTACCAAGTCTCCAGTCTTAGTCAGCCCAGATTACGCGAAGGATTTTATGATCTTTTCATTTGCTTTTGAAGACACCATTGCGGGTGTGTTGCTCCAAAAGAACATTGAAGAGTTTGAGCAACCTATAGCATTCATGAGTAGAGCCTTGCAGAATTCCGAACTAAAGTATACCATCATGGAGAAGCAGACTTATGCCTTGGTTAAATCTTTAAAACATTTCAGGGCTTATATCGAGTATTCCAAAGTTAACGGATATGTTCCCCACATTGCGGTCAAGGATATCCTTTCTCAAAAGGATTGTTTAGGAATAAGGGGTACTTGGGTATCCAAGATTCAGGAATATGACCTTGAGATAAAGCCCACTAAATTAATCAAGGGACAAAGCCTAGCAAGAATGCTTACTCAAAAGAACGAAGAAGCCATTGAGATGATTGCAGAAAATGACATCCCTCAGCCTGCCATGACTCCTGCCCTTCAAAACCTTGACAACCATTGGTATTCAAACATCATTTTCTTTCTTTTCCATCTCACTTGCCCTGATCACCTCAAAGGACATAAGCGTATGGCTTTGAGACTTAAGACCGCTAGGTTTTGCCTTACCCAAGAGGGTCTGAGTTGGAGGAACCCAGATGGAATTATACTTAAGTGCATCACCGAACAGGATTCTAAGAAGATATTAGCAGAGTTTCACTCAGGATTTTGTGGAGGCCATTATGCAGCAAATACAACTACCCATAAAATTTTGAGAGTTGGATATTACTAGCCAACCATTTTTGCGGATGCCCACAAACATGTCAAGTGTTGCCAGGAATGTCAGCTTTTCATTGGGAAGCAGAAGTTGGCAGCTCTTCCCCTTACTCTGGTTGTTGTCCTTGCCCCTTTTCAGCAGTGGGGGCTTGATTTTATTAGAAAATTCAAGGATAACTCCAGCAATGGTTTTTGCTAGATTCTCACAGCAATCGATTACTTCACCAAGTGGGTAGAGGCTATACCCACTAAGACTGCCACCAAGAAGGTTGTTATTGACTCCATCGAAGAAAGAATCATCACCAGATTCGGAACTCCCCTTAAGATAACAACCGATAATGCCAAGGCCTTTAGTTCTGAAAGAGTCAATGACTTATGTTTCAAATATGGCATTATCCTATCCCACTCATCTGATTATTACCCACAGGGCAATGGACTTGCTGAGTCCACCAATAAAAATTTGATGTCTATCCTCAAGAAGACTATGGGGGATAATAAGAGATCATGGGATAAAAAAATTAAGTATGTTGTGTGGGCGGATAGAATCGCTAAGAAGAACTCAACGGGAAAGTCACCTTTTGAGCTGGTGTATGGACTCACAGCCACTCTTCCGGTCAGCATGCAGATTCCGATCTTCAGGATGTTAAGTGAAGATGACACAAAATAGGTAGAAATGGAGCAGAGAATCAATCAGATTATAGAATTGGATGAATCCCGAAGAGCTGCCCTTGATCAGTCACTCAAACATCAAGAAAATATGAAGGGCACTTTTGATAAGTCAGCCAGGTCGAGAACTTTCCAAATAGGAGATATTGTTCTCTTATGGGATAAGAGAAGGGAGAAGCCTGGGAAGCATGGAAAAATTGACAGCCTTTGTAAAGGCCCGTTTATCATCTGCGACACGGCTGGCACCAATTATTTTTTCTTTAACACTATGGATGGAGAAATTTTAAACCTACCCATGAATGGCCAATACTTGAAGCCCTTTTATCGAAACAACCTCCAAGATGACCAAGGGGTCATCCCAGGGCTTTCCTAAACCCATCCTTGTTGTATTTTTATGTACTTTATTTCTGTATCATATGTTATGTATCATATCCATGTAGAATGTGTATAAAAATTCCTCTTTTTTTGTGTATATTAGCATCTGTATTATATTTCATCTTTATATGTTGAAAAAGAAAAAGTTTATTTTCATGTACTTTATTTCGAAAAAAAACAAAAATAGTTTCTAGTATTTCATCATGGCATATTTTTATCATATACATGGAACTGAGACACTTCTGTTTACATGCAGGTACCAGAGATTCCTGGATTCTCAGGCACTCTTTTTTATCAATAGATCAACCAAGTACGTGTCCCACAGTTGGAGCCAGATGCTACCAACTTTTTGTACCATAGTTGAGTTACCTAAGGAGCCGCCGGTTGACGGACTTGTTCAAAGTCTGATTCCAGTGTATTAGTTGATCCGTATTCATGTCTAGCCAATATTGGCTAGCCAGTTTTTTATTTGAATAATTTTGACCATGGCCCCACGGGGTTCGTAATAAAATGTGCTAGTAGGGTATTTTTGAGTGGTTCTGTTTCCTGAGACGTAGAATCTCAAATAAGGTATTCCAGGGAGTTTTTTGCCCCTGACAATTATGCTTTTCCTTCAGCCGAGTATAATTGACGAGGTTTTCTCCCGCTTCCTCCAAAGCTGGAATGCCCAATGTTGAATTCTGGGCCTTGGGGGGTTATTATAGCTCAACTGAGTGTTATAAACCTACTAGGCATTATTTAGGTAGATCATGGTCATGTCCTAAGTCATCTGGACATATAAAAAAATTTCGAAAAAATCTTTTTCGAACGGGGAAAAAATTATTTTTTAAATTTTTTAATTTTTAATTACTTTTCCTAAGTTTTTTGGGTTAATTTTTCCATAAATTAAATGGAAAAAACCCGTTTGTAATAAATTGGTTGTCCGGACTCCAAATTCAGTGATTGAAGGCTTTAACCTTAAGCCAAAAATCATTCTTGATCGGCCAGCCAGTCAGAACCAACTTTCGGATCATCGATCGGACACATAATGCCTTTTTTCTCAAAAAAGTCAGTTTTGAGGAAAAAAATGAATTTTTATTAAAAATTGATTATTTTGGAGAAAATTAAAGCTCTCCAAATTAATCCAAATTCAGCGAAATAAAAGGCTAAATGACATTTCATCGAACACTTATGATGTTTGGAGTTGTCATAACTCAGCTTCACTTAGCATTAAGTGAGCAATTAATTTATTATCAGTTAGCTGCTTTGTCATCTCTAGCTAAAGAATGAGATGGAGAGCACTCATTGGTCCAATGATTTGATCGAGGTGAAGACTGAGGCTTACACCATCAGTGGGCTTCCCAAACCTAGCACAGGCTCCTGCCAAACCTAAAAGGTGGTTTACCTACATCAACAGACACCTCCTTCAACACACACACCCCTTTAATTAATTAACTCCTTTCCCTCCTTGCCGAAGTATGCTCTGACCGATCCCAGATCGGAATACCCAGAAACGACACTGGATCTTTAAACCCTATAAAAGTAACTTAATAATACTTAAACACCCATAACCAACGCACCGACGTTGTAAGGATTCTTCCAGAGTACTTACTAGTAGAGGTGCCGAAACCTCCCGCTGTCTTAGATTCTCGGCTAGATGGTCAATCTTTGTGATACCAACCTGGGATACTGGGCGGGCCCAACATGTCTTCAACGGAGGGAACTTAGAAGAGTCTCTCGGCTTTGACAAACCTTCGTTGACACCCCAATCAAGAGCATTTAAAATTCTTAAAATCTACCAAGAGCACATGCAAAACCTAATACTCACTAGCTTAATTCCTAGACTTTATTTCACGCATTTATTTGACTCCATAAGGCACTGGTCCTTTGATATATTTGAGTAAATTTTTATCTTGATCAACTGTCTATGGTCCATTTCAATTGATTATATCTGAATGCTTAAGTTACAAGTCTGGAATCTTTGCTTATCTTTTAATCTCCTGCTAGCAACGTGGATTGCTTTGATTTATGTGTCATATTCCCAATATTAATCATTTAAAATCACAATAACTCCTAAACAACACCCATCCGCATCCAAAACATCTAAAACTTAATTTAAACACTGAGCCAGAGAAAACTCTTTGTTAGGGACTACCCCCCTTGGCTTCGTTAAGAGTTAGACTAAACGGAGGAGCTAGGAGTAGGTGACAGTACCTAGCTCTGTGTTTGCCCCCAAGGTCACACCTCTCCCACTTTCTCAAGCAAGGAAACAGCTTTCGGAAGATTTCTGCTGCTGGTGTGCAATCGACAGACAACAGGGAGGTTTGTGGTGTTCTTATCTTCTTATGTGCCTAGATTAGATGTGCTTTTGTTTATAGCACTCGCATTACTTTTCCTAGAATACTAATTGTTAGATTAGCCCGTTTGATTCATTAACTAAGTTGATTGCTTAATCTCTCAATTTTGTATCTTTCATAAGTAAATCAACTGCTTAAAGTAGAAATCTCTTGAATCTCACCATAAGGTGGATCAAGAGTGCTCTCTGTCAGAGAGTTTGTTTAACCATCTTCACTTTACTTTCATGCATCATATTGTTTAATCAAGTTAATCAATTAATCGATAAGTAAGACTCTTGAACTTGCAGAAACACAAGTCAAGAGCACCCTCTACTGGAGAGCATCATTAGTTTTGCACATCCTTGCATTAGGCATTTAGATCAGATAAGACTCTTGAACCTTTGTCATAAAACAAGGTCAAGAGCGCTCTCTATCGATTTAATTAATTGACTTAATAAAATCTTTCAACCCACATTCCCTTTAATTAATTTACTTCGTTGATATCCTTCACCTAGTATGCTCTGTCGACTTTCGAGTTGGGCTCGTACTCAGAACAGTGGACGGACTTGCTAAGACCGCAATAACAACATAATTAAAACTTTTACCCCATAACCAACGCACCGGCATTGTCTCGATAAAATACTCAAGTAGTGGGCAAATTCCAAGTGTGGGCGTCGGGCAACCCAATCTGGACACTCGCTGGTTAAGTTATTGAACACCTAGCTTGTGATTCCAGACAGGTCCATCATGTCTTTGAACGGAGCCACTGAAAGTATTTCCGGTTAGGATTCCCAGACACCTTAAGCAAGATCACCATTAAAATCCTTAAAACTTACCAAGAGCACTCGCACAATCTAACATTCATTGGTTTAAATTCCAGACTTGTGTTTATTTCTTTGGCACATTTCAGTTTCATCGACTCCATAAGGCACTGGTCCTTGTTTTGTTTTGCATAATTATATGATCAATTGTCTATGACTTAATATAATTGTTATAACTAAATGCTTAATTGAAGTCCAGAATTTAAACTTATTTTTCAATCTCTTGTTGCAACGTGGATTGCTCTTTGATTTTGTATCACACTTATAACAGGGATAACACCTTCAAATCATAATAACTTCTAAACAACACCCATCCACATCCGCAACCTTTAAGAACACTTTAACAACTTAAGAGCTATAGAAACTCTTTTGTAGGGACTACCCCCCTTGGCTTTGTTAGGAGTTAGCCTAAACAGAGAAGCTATGAGTAGGTGACAGTACCTAGCTCTGTGCTTGCCCCCAAGGTCACACCTCTCCCACTTTCCTAAGTGAGGAGACAGCTTTCAATTGATTTCTGCTGCTGGTGTGCGATCGGCAGACAACAAAACGAAAGGGGAACCACAGGTTAGAATATATAAACGAAGAGTGGCCCCCCAACCTTCTTTCTTTGACAAACGAAAAGTAATTAATAAAGATAAAAAGGAAGAAGAAGATCTTGCCTTAGGAGATTTGAATTTGAACATTGACATAGAGAAAGAATTGAGCAAGATAATATGTAATATCCCTATAACTGAACTGATGAATGTGCCCTCTGTAAGAAGCCAAGTAAAAGAGTTCTTTGATGGCATTGGCCAAGACAAAACCCCTAAGTTTGCTTTAGAAACCAATCGCATACAGAGTCCTGATTGGATACAACTTAACAAAGATGAAAAGGATCCACTTGTTAACATACAATCTACTATCTATGAAAGAAAGAATGGTGGTCACCCTCCCTTTTGCCTAACCTTGCACATTCAGAATATGCTCATGCATAATTGCATGTTGGATTCCGGAGAAGCTATGAATGTAATGCCTTTGCATGTCATGAAGGAAATGGGATTGGAAGTGACTAGGCCGTATGGAAATGTTTGTGGCATAGACTTGAGGTGAGTGCCATCCTATGGCTTGATCAAAAGCCTTAGAGCTGATCTGTTTGCATGCTCAGACATTTCCACTATGATGGATGTAGTTGTTATTGACTTGCCCCCAGCATATGGAATGCTTTTATCTAGAAAGTGGGCAGCTGGTTTAGGTGGATACCTCATGATGGACTTATCATACCTTTGTGTCCCAAACTCTGACGGGGCTCTGATCAGGATCAATTGGGAACCCTGCTATGAGAATCATTTGGAGACTTTTGAAGAAGGGATTAAAAACACATATGGGGAAGAATTGTTGAATAATGCTAAGGCCCGTATTGTAGAAGATGCAAATGAAGTGTGGAAATATAGGCAGCCTGAAAGCATGTTTCTGGCAATGGAAGACACCGACTTATCTTCGAAAGAAAATCAAGTAACTGAAATTGCCAAGATGATTAACTTGGAAATGCTTGAAGGTGAATGCTTAGAGGAATTAGAGGAATTAAGAAGAAATGAGAACCCATTCCAAGGTCATGAGCAAAACGATGCAACAAATCTTATAACTGAAGTTGATGATGACAGACATGTTGGAAGAATCCCTCGTAGATTGAATGAATGGTTTGCTTTAATTGACCAAAATAGAGAAAGAGAAAGCCAAGGACTGGAACCTATTTACCCATGGGGAAACCATCTTGAGTTATCTAGTGTAGTAAGTGCTGATAATGAGGTCAGTAGCACCCGTGTTTCTGATTTTGCTAGGTCATTATCTCATTTATCTTTGGAAGATGGTAACCTAATTCAAGTCCATAATAACTCTTTGAGTAGGCAAGAGGATGCCTTAATAAATGATGCACTCGAATGAGATTTTAATCTCAACAATCTCGCTATTGTTCAAACTCCTTCAGCCACACCAATTAGTGCCTTATCTGCTTATCCTCTCATTCCTAATTTTCTCTTGCCACCTGAGTCATCCAGTCTTTACAATCGTGATCTATCTCACATTCCTAGTTCTTTTGCACCAAAGCTTGGGGTAGAACCAACCGATCTCGAGGGTATGCATATTCATGTTCCTACAGGGGAAGGCTCTAGCCACAGTATTCTTATATCCCATATTCCTCATCCTTTGGAAGAAGATAGAGACTTCTAGACAGTGGGAGAAACTATCAAACATGTAGTATCTCCTCATGATGATAAGCCTAGTACAAGTACGCAGGGGATAAGGAAAGAGATTAGAGAGATCTTATTCGGTAGCATAGCTATTCCCATTGACGGTGGTCCACCCAGGTTTGATGTAGTATCTTCCAGGAGAAGCTCAAGGATTATCACCCCACAACCACAAAACATCGTTGATGTCCATCCCGTGCCTGTACGTAACATTGAAGTTGTCCCCAAATCGGTAAATAGGAATAGATTTCCCGTCAGAAGTGAAGTCCTTATCCAAAACCACTTACTGCATTTCCGATCGGAGCAAGCTAATGATCTCGGGGTTGGACCTTTTTTTGTAGAATGTTGCGTTGGTGATATATGTTTTCTTGTCACCAATACTAGACGACAAATTTTGCTTCCTGTCAACCAGAGGGATTTCAGGGGATACATTCCCGACCTCACTTAGCCTTGAGTCCCACTTTGTCTGGTAGAGTAGAGTAGATAGGACCTGAATAAGCCTTTTCCGGCAGTAGTATAGAATCTTGCTTTGTTGTTCGAAGCTCACCTTTGAAGCTCTTAGTGTAATTTTGATATCCTGCAAAATAAAAAAATCAAACTTCTATTGAAAATTATGGTTATAGATTAGATTTACTTTCTGCTTTTCAGTTTCATGCATCTTTATTTTCAGTATTTTATATAGTATCCACATATTCGTTCTAACGACCGGTCTGTGAGTTTGGTATAGCTCTGGACATGCTGCAGGTAGTCAATGACATTTTGGTAGCGGTTGCAGAGCTAGATGGATTGATCGAGGATGCGAGAAGCAAAGTGCGAGGACCAGATATTCTGAGGTTCTCAAGCGCTCTTTTCAGCAGAGCACTTGTCCCAGTTGGAGCCAGATGTTATCACATATATAGTAGCCAGGCTACCATATTCTATTTTTCAAACACAATACATTTCTCAGCCAAATCTCTTACATATGAGATGCTGAGATGAGCAGTTTTGACGGATCATTATTTTAGTTGTGGACTATTGTACTCTCTCATGTCAGGACTAAGTCTCAGGACACTCAGATTGAGGACCGATGTAGCCATTTAGTCATTACAGAGCAGTTATTAATGCCTAGATGTATATCAGTGCTTTCTCATTTGACAGATGATGTTTCAAATGGATTATATGAATGATTATGACTCAACTTTTTATATTGTGTTATGGTTATCATTGCTCTTATACTCATTTTTGTGACATGTATTAACATGTGGTGTCATGATCTGGCGGTCATAATTATATGGACTTGAATGTATATTGTATTATGTATTGATGTCCCTACTTAGACTTGGAAGTTCCTGATCTATACTCATTGGTTTTACCCTCCTTAGGGAGAATAGAGGTAGTCATTCCCACCATTGTTTTGGCTTGCTAGTGTTGGCTTCTTCCTTCATTGTCTCCACCCATCCATTACCTTCCAGTTTTGTTTCTAACCCGACTTACTACTTGACTTATGGCATGGAGGACCTTTTTCCCCGCTAGAACCTTTGTTGGACAAGCCTCCCTATTTATATTGTGTCTCGGCTCTGAGTTGGTGACAGAACTTGCCTTTGGTGAGTTGGATTGTATGCCTAAATCATTCTAGTCGGTTGTCCCGATGTTTGGAACTGTGCAGAACTCCCCCTGGTCACTTGAGATGTTGTTGGCTAAAATTGAAAGATCATGTACTACCTGTATTGGAAATATTTTTATATGCGCCCATGGAAAATGAAAATGCTAAAACTGTGTTTCTTAACATATGTGAAAAAGGGCAAGAACAATGAAATGCTAAAATACCCCTTGAATGGTATAAGAAAAGGTCCAAAAAGCAATGGTTAAAATATGCTATATCCAAATATTGTTGACCTTATAAATATAAATATGTCCCGGATGAAAGCTGCGATTAGCTGTGCTTTTAAGCATTCATGAAGTCCCAAAAGGGTCATATAGGCCAAAAAATCCATGGAAATAAAATTGATGATCCTAATGAAATTGGATCAAACCTAATGTAGTCATGATGCCTAAGTTGAATAAGCTCTCTCTAAACAACTCTACCATTTGTGAGGCACTGTCATTCCTTGTGTTGTTGTTTGTCCGACATTGGTTTTAATGAGTTTTTCCTTTCCATATCCAAAGTGTCATGATGTTAAGTAGGAAGTCATCATTTGCCCTAGCCTGGTAAATTTCATCCTTCACCCTTCACTAGCAAATTGATTACAACTATGAAGTGAGTATAGTCCTGAAAGTCTAGTCTGAGTAATAATAAATAAAGCCTTATATATGTATTTGGTTGATGTGGTAGCCAATGAAATGATTGCTACTTGTTGTGATTGTTGCTTAAATGATTTGTAAAGCATGTCTTAGCCTTGTAGCACTTGCAGCAGATGGATGATTGTTTGAGTTATATTATTGGTATCTGATCATTTACAGATAGTTATATTGTCTATTGGATATGATTGATGATCAGGTAGAGACCTGAGAGGGGTATGAGTATACACCCTAGATGGATTTGGACTCTCTGCGTCTAATGACACAGTTTATTCCCAGTTCCAGGCACTTGCAAAGATGATCAGCTCATTTTGCCTTTCTGATGCAGTTTTGCTTCACAGGATGATGTGTCTGAGCAGGGAGATGTTTCAGTTGGATCTCCTAGGGTGTTGTATGGGCATAGGGGGTACAGCCACTTGATTGTACCATAGTACCCCCATCCCAGAGAGCCTGGTGGGCTCAGTTTGACAACGCAGGCATCCTACAAGGCTGTTTTGGCAGGTTCACGTTTCCTGAGGCAGATTAAAAAATGATTAAATGGCTATTGAAGAAATTGATTTGGGCTATTGAGGCAAAAAAATGACATGGGATGAGTCATGATGATGAAAGTGATGTCCTCCGCACCTTCTCCAGCAGTTGCAACACCTAATTGGGCCCACACCTATTTTTGGGGCATTTTTATATTATTTTCTGGAGCTTTTGGGAGACTCACGATTTCTTCAAGGAGGCACAAAGTCAAAGAATTAAAATATTATATTATTTTATTGTGCCATGGGGCACCCATAGGGAGTTAGTTAACACTCCATGGACCCACCATGTGCTTCATTTATTTCTTGTTGAGTGGGGTACCCTCTTGTTGGGTGTTTTAGTCCACTTTGGTACTTAATGGTTATATTGATCCATATATTATATGTTGAGCTCATCTCAACCATTGATTAAAATATTTTATCTTTTAATCTTAACCACTCGTTTTGAAAGTGGTTAGGATTCGGTTATGATTGTGGTTCTCTCATTTCTATTTAAAGGAGAGAGCTTCTCATTTGTATGGGGTCTTTGGCTCTTGAATCTGAATAATAGAAAGATTTTCCTGTGGATATTTTCTGGATCTACTTTGCATCTGATGTTCTCAAATGGTGATTGGATAGTCTTCTGCTTCCTAGCATTGTGGAAATTCATGTGAGATCTATACTTTTTCTGCTATCATTGTCTTGTCTACAGGAGGGCGTTTTGGCTGGAGAGTTTTTGCAGGAGGACGTCAACTCGTTCGGTTATCTTCGTCTTAGATCAAGGGGTTTTCATTAGTGTCATTGTGATATATGATTACTTCTTTTTACTTTCCTATAGCATTTGGTTTCTTTATCTTGTCTTAGCAAATCTGATATTGTTGACGTTTACTCATGCAGGGTAGGGGGCGCATTGGTGGCTTGGGGCTTACATCCGTCATAGAAATCACGTGGATCTTCCAGAATTGATCGGGATAGCAAGGATCATCGTTGTTAAGGCTTCTACAAGCATTTCCAAGTATGATCTAACAGGTAATTCTCTTCTCTTTAGCAGATCTCAATCCATTGTACCTGTTTTCCTTCCATTTTTCTGAAAATCCTTAAAATACTGAAAAAACCCTAAAAAGTACTAAATCTGGGAACTGTCCGATCTTTGGCCAAACCACTGTTGGGTTCCATAGATTGGGCCTCCCCCTCACTGAATCTACTGCAACGCTGGTCAAATTCCTGCTGGTTTGACCTAGATCTGAAATATTGTCTGAAAACTGCATAGCGCCCGCACTGAAAATTTGACCTGCTAGGGTTTTGATTTTTTCTTATTTCTGACTTCATAGACTGATAGATCGGGTCTCACACATTCCAAATCACCCCCAACGTTGTCCAGATTCATGACAGCATGACCTAGATCTGAATTTTAGACTAAAAACAACCCTAGCGCCATCACTGAAAAACTGGACCTTTCCGAAGTTTACTGTTTTCCGAAATCTGACAGGCTGGGGTGATAGATCGAGTCCTGAGCACTCCAGAAACCCTTAACGCTGAGCTAGATCCAGCCTACTTGCCCTAGATCTGAAGAAATCAATTTTTCATCCTCTCAGCCTCATTCATCAACTTTGACTTTTCCGGGATCTCACTTTTCCTAAATTTCTCTGAACTGAGTGTGTAGATCAAGCCTTCCTGATCCCATTTCCTCTCCAACGCTGAGCTGGTTGTCTGCTGATGGCCTCAGATCAATAGATCTGTCTCATCCATCCGTAGCACTAGCCTTCCTTGACTGAATTCCTGCCTTAACTGAGCCATCTGGACCAAAGCCCTTATCTGGGTACACAGATCAGGGTCTACCCTAGGTGGGTTCACCTCAACGCTGGGTGTGTACTGACTCTATTGCCCAATACACGAAAGGCATTGATCTCCCATCCTTAGCGCTAGCCCTGAATTGACCTCTTCCCCTTGAAATTGGTTGTTCCTTGATGACTTAGACAATCACACCTGTTCACCTTTTTCATTGAGTCTGTCAGCTAGGTACTAGATAGTCCCGACTATTTTCCTGCCCATCCTGCCTTGGTTACACTTCCCAAGGCAGAGATCATTTTCTTTAGTTGCTAGTACCAAAACCCTAGATCTAACCATTTCCCCAAAAGGTCATCCGATTACTGCTTTGGATCAGCCAATATACTGTTGAAGTCCTGATCCATCAAATGAATCCTACTGTAGATCTAGAGTTTCTGAACAACTTACACCTTACGTACCTCAAAGTTTGTTTTGATCTGATTTGGTGTCTAGGTTTGATTTCTCCTACTGGGAGCAGATCTGGGTCTCCCCCATTGTTGTCTTGGACTCAAACAACATAAAGCGAAGACTGCCTTGATTGTCGTGACAACCATCTCTTTGGGAGTCTAAGCAGTCTGGGTTCCACCTCCTTAGTTGTTGTTCCTCTACCATCCATCCTGGATCCATCTTGCACAAGCAGCTACAAGGTTGGTGATAACAACTTTATTTTAAGGCACTAGTTATTTGTTTAATTCTTTATATATATATATTGTGTGTCAGCATTGTGCTTACTTGTGTTCATTTTTCATCTTGTCATCTATGGTTATTAATGGTTAATTTCAAACTGCTAAGCAACTTATTCAATTCAATACCATCATACTACAGTAATTTGCCTTAGTAACTTAATCGGGTCTACCCCCCTTGGCTTCACTAGGAGTTGAGCCTAAACGGAGGAGTCAAGAACAAGGTGACAGCCTTGACTCGAGACTTGGCCCCAAAGACACACCAAGTGGCTTGAAGATTTCTACCACGTTCCCCCCCCAGGTGTGTGAAAGGCAGCAACAATCTCCTAGACTAATTGTTATATTCTCATAGATTAAACATTATAGTTTATTTTACTAGAGACCACCCCCCTTGGCTTCGCTGAGAGAGAGCCTAGATGAAGGAGTCAAGATCAAGTGATAGCGCTTGACTCTTGCTTGCCCCCAAGGTCGCACCCAGTGGCTAGAAGATTTCTGCCACGTGACCCGAGGTGCGAATTAGGCGGCAACAGGTGGGTTCTTTTTCATTTTCTGACTGTCGAAGACCGCATTGCTATTGAGTCCCAGTACTGGATTCTCGGCTTGGGGTCTCTAGTTCTTGGTAGGTGGCATGTTGGGTTTGACCCTAGTAAAGAGCAGGTGACGCATCGTCACTTATGGGTTATGTTGTCGGATTTTCCTATCCAGCGCTCGAATATTCAGGGCTTTATGGCGACGGCCAACTCAATTGGCACTTTCATCCTAATGGAGGAAGAACGTCTACTGGGTTTCGATCGCTCCTTACCGCGTATGCTAGTGGACCTTGACCTGTTGGAGGGTATTCGTGCAGAGTTGGAAATTATCTGGGACGAGGGTTCGTTCATCCAAAAGCTGGATTATTGGAAAATTGCTTTCCGTTGTCATCAGACAGGTCACTCAAAATTCTTCTGTCCTTCACATGCTTCACCGAATGGGGCTGTGGGATCGATTGAGAGAACTCCAAACCTGTCGGCAAAGGATAACTATTTCCCGCTGCCTCTCGACAAATCCTCGGCACTGGAGTTTGTTGGTAAGTTTACCTTTCATGTCCCTCTACTTTTGAAATTTCTAGATCCAGTAGAGATTCTTGGTTCTTTGTCGTCGTTGGATGACACTAATGGTGGTTCAACCTCTCTGTCTGTGGATAAGCACCCTTCTATCACTGCCTCTCCCGGCCAATTCCAGTTCTGAACGGGACTGGAGGGGCTGTGGAGCCTCTTTCCTTTGGGATTCACATTGTTGATTTGGCGGGCGGGGCATTTTTGTGTTCTAAGGATTTCCCATCCCTTTCTTGTCCTCCTACGGGTGATCTCAGCATTGCTCTTTCACCTTCTTCTATGTCTGATGAACCCCCAGGGTTAGTCGCTCCACCCTCACAATTTGTTGATTTTACTCCTTCCCAGCTTGCTAATTGTAATCCTCTTCATTTGGACAAAGTGGTTGTTTCTCCTTCGCATTGTCGAGCATTTGACCCAAACCCTACCTATGCCCTTGTTGACTCACCTAGCGCTGAGATTCTTCCCCTCCCTAACATCAATTGAGGTTTTGTGACTGTGAGTAAACAAAAGAAGCCCCATACGGGTATGAAGGTCTTAAGGATGCAATCAGGGAGCATTCCTTTGTCAATCCCCGGGTTGCTCCCCTCTCCTCTCGCCGGTTGTCTGATGGTTCGTTATCTTTCTCCCCTCAAGCCCTTAGAGCATGTGCGTCCTCCTCTTAAGTTATCCAATAAACTGCATCTCCTTCAATATCCGTGGCTTGGGCGGGGGGCCTAAACGTGTCGCCTTCAAACAAATTTTGGATTCTATCTGTTCGACGATTGTTTTTCTTCAAGGGACCATGTCCCTTGGGGATGCTACTTGTGAGTTTTTTCTTAAACTTCAACCAGGTTGGTTCGTGAGTGCTTTGGACGCCTGTGGTAACTCTGGGGGCACCCTGGTGGGTTGGAATCCTATCTTAGCTGACTTGCGGGCCTACAAAACTTGTGCAAGCTTCCTTCTTAAAGGGAGGCTTAGGGGCTTTAAGGGCCCGGTTCATTTGTTGAATGTGTATGGTCCCTATTCTCAAAGGGTCTCTTTCTGGGATAGAGTCAAGTCCTCTGGTCTGTTGTCACTTCCTAATCTTCTTCTAGCGGGTGACTTAAACTTTACTTGGTAGGTTGAGGAAGTATGGGGATCTGGTCGTGCTATTGATCCTCTTTCGGATTTCTTCCACTCTTTATTTGATGAGGCTTGCCTGGTGGATATTACTCCAATGATTTTGTCTCCGATGTGGTCTAATGGCAGGTGTGGTTATGCAGGTATTGCCAAGCGCCTTGATAGGTTTTTTCTGTCAGATTCCTTTTGTGACTCTTTGGGTCGCTTCAGAAGCTGGAATCTCTCATCTGGCTTCTCTGACCACAAAGTTATTGTTCTTCCGCTCGATTTTTCTAATGGCAATGTTTCATATCCATTCAAATTTAATCCTATTTGGCTCTCTGTGGATGATTTTAATGATTTGGTCAAGTCGCAATGGGTGTTACTTCAAGAGGAGGTCCCCTCTCACTACTCTTCGTCTCAGGCTCTCCTGTTCAAATTAGCGACGCTGCATTTCTTGGTCAAAGATTGGGAAAGAAAGGCAAAAAAAAGGGATGACTTAGCTCTCAGCACTATTGAGAATGAGATTGGTTGTGTGGAGGATGATCTAGGTGATGGCATGTTCAGTTTGGAAAGATCGGGTTTGTTGCCGCCTTTCACACCCCTGGGTCACGTGGAAGAAATCTTCAAGCCATTCGGTGTGTCCTTGGGGGCAAGTCTCGAGTCAAGGTTGTCGCCTTGTTCTTGACTCCTCTGTTTAGGCTCAACTCCTAACGAAGCCAAGGGGGGTAGGCCCTATTAAGTTACTAAGGCTAAATTACTTAGTATGGTGATGTTAAACTGAATGAGTTACTTAGGAGTTTGAAAATTAACCATAAACAACCATAGATGACAAGATACAAAATGAGTGCACGAAAGCACAATGCTAAGACACAATATATATATATATCAAGAAAATAACCAGTGCCTTAAAAATGGAGTCAAAAGATAATCAATGTACTTGCATGTGCTTGGAGTAAATGTTTTGCAATTGCCTCTTGGTACATTTTAAGTTAATGTGAAATATGGGTTGATTAAAATTAGGCGAAGGGGTGGACTCCAGATATACCCGAGAGTACGTGGAGTATGTCCAAAACTAAACCTTCATGGCTACCCGCAAGGAATATGTGCGTTGAATGGAGTCTCTGGGGCTATTGTTCATAACGCACCCGTTAGGGTGTGACAGAGATCGGCACCCCGAGGTCGCTTTTCAGGAGTTCCCGCTTCCTTTGGGTATATTTTCACCTAATGGTTTGTCAATTTGGGAGAGTGAATCCTAATTATAATAGTCACTCAAGTGCTTTTGATACAGCTTGACTGATTGGACGAACTGCAGACAAGTGCAGAGCATACACACAAGAGTCTTGTCAATTTTAGTAAATTTTGAAATGGATGTTCTTGTTAAAAAGAAAACCCTCCAGGAACCTCTTTCGGTCCAAGTGGACCTCAATCGGGGAATCAAGGAGGGGTTGATTTTATTATGGTTACTGAAACAAATGATGATAGCAAATGAAACATAAAAAGATAAGCAAACCACAATTTTCTAATTAGACTACCACGAACCTTTCTTCACCTTTCGGCTCAAAAGGAGGCTCATGGGGTAAGTATTAAAGTTACTTTGAAACCAATAGAAATGGAATATGGAATTGATTTTAAATCAAAGCATATTACCCTGCAGATTAGTACTACGCTAGATTGAAAAAATATGAACGAAAGCAAAAAATGACACGGACACAAATCCCCCCAGGGGGGATGGGGAATGGGATCGAAAGAGCCTATTCAGAATTATTTTTATTACCAGTGGTTACAATACCAGCAAACTGATATGATGCCTCTTGATTCTTATACAGAATGAAACCAAGAGCTTACAAAGTGTAAAAATTAAAGATTTCAGTCAAAAAGGGAGACCCCTGGGGGGATTCAGAAGGCCCAAAAGTCACTTTCGAACAGCAACTCCTCTTTTCTGTTATATTTGCTAAAAACCAACAAGCTTATTAGACTGAAATATGCCCAAAAGCACTCTGAAAGTACCTTTGGGTCAGCTTACATTTAACCAAAAAAGCTAACTTAAAACTAGTTAAAAAAGGTAAAAAGGGAACCAAAGAAAGCAAGCTTTCCTTGGGATCTTGGCTTGCCTTCTAGGCAGCCAATATGATGTGTACTGATTGCTAGATTTATCTTTTATAACAGAAAACAGAAATCTAATGCATGCAAGCTACAAATTCTCTTTAAAATTCCATACAAAAAAGACGATTTCCCTAAAGCTAGATCTAGAATGCTTATGAAACCTTTTAAGAACAAGATCTAGATTATGGGCTTTGAGAAGACAGATCTATGTTAAATTTACTTTAAGATAATAGATCTAAACAATATCAAAACTGTGAACAAAGTAACTAGGTAAAGAATTGATTTTGAAGGAGGAAGAGGAGGAGAGAAATGCTGGTAGCCTTGAAGATCCACCGTGGAGCTTTCAGGTGGAATGTCGAGGGACTATGCCTTTGGAAGGTTTTGGAGAGAGTGAAGAAGCAAACTAGATCAGCATCCTCTCCAATCTAGGAACCTGCAGCTCAGCTGAAATCAAAAAACTTGCCGAAATACTTGTGAGATCCGATTAGTACATACACAAAGATTCAGAATAACATGCATATAAACTTATAAAACATGCTGAATCTAGATCTCTAAACATGCATCAAAGGAAAGAGATGGCCAATAAACTTATTGAAAAGCACCTTTCCTATCAAGATTATAATAAGCTTATTATCAATCTTAGCAGTGAATCCACAAGCAATCAGCAAATTATGAACATAGATACAGGTTACCTCAGTAAAAAATGGCAATGATCATCCACACATACAATGGCATAACACCGTCTTGCCTCTAAAGCTTTTTTTATTTCAAATGAACAATAACAACAATACAATAGCAGTAGCACCTCAATCCCAGTTCTAACTAGCTCGGAAGAGGAGGCTTATGCTTGGATATATACAAAAACTGGGAGATCCAGCCTAGGGGGGCACAAGTTCCAAGGAGATAGACCAAATCAGCTGATGGAGAGTCAATCAATGCAGATCTGAAGCTGAACTGAGCCAGATCTGAGTCTCACTGAGTGCAATTGTCAATCGGAGAGCTGATCTGACTGACACCTCAACCTGTTGACTGAAGCATCCACCAAAACTCATCCAGATGAGCCAAAACATGTGGAGGAGAGAGGGAGGGCGAAATTCCCCATAAAGGATGTTGAAGATCAACTCTGGATCTGATTTGATCACCTCCTTCAGTCGTCAGATCCAGTCAATCTGGTTCAGATCTGACTGATTTCAATCAAATCGGCTAAGAATCCACTGATCTATGATTCTGGATTTGCTCCATTATTCATCAATTTATTAATTAAAATAATCAATAATTGATTTTTGGGGCTTTCTGACCTGAGTGATGGAAAATCACTCAAAACTAGGAAAAAGTGGATCCATGGGTTTACATGGTGCTCTTAGCTTGAAAATGAGCACCTACATGACTTAAACTGATTATTTGGCCCACTTTTATTACAAAATCAATTTTTCCAATTAAACTATTAAAAAATAGCCTAAGTTTTGAAAAAATTAAATTTTAATAAAAAACACTGAAAAAACTAAAAAATTGAAAAAATTGAAAAAACCTAGGGGGACTTAGACATGTTCATATGACTCGACCATGATGTCTAGTATGTTTATACATTGACACATAGACTCTAATAACCTCAATAGGCCTAAATTCCAAGCTGACCACCCCAACTTTTGAGGTATGGAGTGAAATACTCAGAAATTATCAGTCGTTTATTCAACAACCAATAATAACCAAGGGAAAAAACACCCTAGGCTGATCGGATTGACAAATAAAGTCTAAGAGACCGAGTCTTTTACAGACACTATCATGCTAGAACATTTATTACAATTCCCCATGGGGTATGAACATGTGATATAGTACAACAAGCACTTCCCAGAAGTACTTCCAAAGGTCTTCTGAAGTCCGAACAAGTTATCCTTGTCCGGTTCACCAGGCTCACTTGATAAAAAACCACTAAGTACAACTTAGGTGGTAACAGGGTTATATCAACGAATTATTCCACAAATAGCAGGACATTCTTGCCCCCAAGGAAGAGACTCTGCACCAAAAAAGTCGAGCTATCTGGCTCTAGGCGGGTGATGAAAATTCTAAGTATTTCCATAATTTTGCCAACCAGCGGAGGATTTCAAATTCGATTTGGGAATCTGTGGATAATGATGGTGTTTTGGTTACTGATCAGGACTCGATTAAGGAAAGGGTTGTTTCTTTCTTTTCCAACTTGTATAAGGATCCGAAGATTTCCAATATTTCTGATCAATTGAAGGTACTTAAACTCTTTTCATCTATGTTTGATGCGACGAATTGTGATCTGCTCGGCCGACCCATTGATCTGGTTGAGAGGTGGAACTTACCCTCAAAGCCTTTGCCAGGGATAAGAGTCCTAGGCCCGACGGCTAGACTACGGAGTTTTACCTTCATTTCTTTGAATTGTTGGGTCCTGAGATTGTGGCGGCCATTGAAGAAACCGAAGTCTCGGGGACCATTCCTGACAGTCTCAATACTACTTATTTAACTTTGATACCTAAGGTGGATAGACCTTCTTCTTTCATTGAGTATAGACCAATTGCGTTATGCAATCTCCTGTATAAACTTATTACCAAGATCATAGCGGACAGAATGAAGAAGGCCCTAGGTAAGGCTATCTCCGTTGAACAGTTTGGTTTCCTCCCGGATCGCCAGATTCTTGATGCGGTTGGGATTGTGCAAGAATCTCTCCATTCGATCAAACAAAAGAAGCTTTCAGCGATGGTACTGAAACTTGACCTAGAGAAAGCATATGACAAGGTCGATCGATCTTTCCTACATCTGATTCTCATTCAAATTGGTATCCCTCTGAATATCATTCAATGGATTATGTCTTGTGTTAATTCTGCCACCTTCGTTGTTCTTGTGAATGGATCACCTTCGATCTTATTTAAAGGGTCTCGTGGCATTCGTCAGGGATGCCCCTTATCTCCATACCTCTTCCTCCTAGTCATTGAAGGTTTGAGTCTTCTCCTTAACTTGGTAAAGGAGGAGAAAAGGATCCAAGGGGTGAAGGTCTCAGGGACCATTTTTATCACTCACACTCTATTTGTTGATGATGTCATTATTTTTGGGACCAAGGCTTTCAATGAATGGCATTATATCAAAGGAATGACAGATCACTTTTGTCGTGCTGTGAGAATGTCCTTTAGTATTTCAAAGTCCTGTTTTAGACACTATGGGATTGATGATAACTCTCTGCATGATATCGTGAACCTTTTCTCTATTCATAGTGGTCATTTGAGTGATGGTATTTCTAATCTGGGTTTTTTCCTTAAACCCAATGCTTATAAACGTTCTAATTGGGATTCGCCTTTAAAGAAGGTCCAATTTCGTATGGGAAAATGCACATCTAACTGGCTCTCTCTGGGTGGTCGTAAGACTCTTGTCACCTCTGTTCTACAATCGATGCCTGTTTATTGGTTTACACTGTTTCATGTTCCTGCTGGCATTTTGGTGGAGCCTCGAAGACTGTTTTTTCGTTTCCTTTGGAGGGGGACTCAAGATCTTGCCAAGTTCCATTTAGCGGATTGGGAATCTTTATCGATGCCAAACTCTTGGGGTGGCTGGGGTTTTAAACACTTGTGTTAATTCAACATTGCACTATGCGCCAAAAGTCTTTGGAGAGGGTTGATGATGTCGAATTTATGGTGCAAGATGTTAGTTTTTCAAGCATATATATATTCGAGCAAAGTGTTTACTGTTCTTTTACTTTTCTTCCTCTTTAAACAAAACTTAGATCTTTTAAACCAACAGATAGATGAACACTTGAAATGATAACCAGCAGTAGAAGAAGTACATAAATAAGATCTCACACATGCACAAAAATTTACCCTGGAGAAACCCAATATGGGATAAAAACTCCAGCAAACAATCTTCCTTTATTGCAAATAATATGTAAGATCGAAATACAAACTTTCCACCATGAAATATGCTTGAGAGAGTGACTGTATGACCAACCAGACACCAAGATACTTCGCTGCCCTCTTACTGCTGTTATAAATCAGCAAGTCAATAAAATACTTCGCTGCCCCGTAAACTGTGTAAAACAAACCAGCAAGACAAACTGCTGCCCTCTCTTTGCTGTGTAAATTCAACAATAGAAAAGTTTTACTACGCTGCCCTCTTACTCTCAAAACTGTGAGAATGATTATTACTTAATAGACAGCAAGAGA
>LPNX010896411.1:614723-631875 GCA_001517045.1 Pseudotsuga menziesii | reverse complement strand
CACAGAACTGGTTAATCTCCAAGTCTCCCTGGCTAGCTTCAGGGTGGTCACTTATGACCTCAGATCTTGGAGAATGCCTACTGATGCTGATTTCAACACAAGATTCTCAGTTCCAAATACATGAAGAGATTGCCTTCTTATTCCTGGCTGAGGTATCTGAAGCTCTCTTCCTCTCAGTTTTCTTCTATCTGGGTTAGTCTCTGCTCAGCTCTCCCTTGTATTATGCACGAGCTCTGTTGGAATGTGGGCAAAGGTAGTAATATCTCCTTAGGCGTGGATCAAATTGTTGGGATTGGATATGTCAAGTTTTCTCGGGAGCTGGAGTCTTGTCTTCGTGCGAATAATGTCACTTTTCTCTGACATGCAGCTGTCAATTGTGAGGATCCCTCCTGTGGTTGGCGGTCGGCTCTATCCTTGGGTCTAACAGCGGCTTATGCTTTGGAATGGGAAAACTTCACCTCCTTGTTGCATGAGGCTGGTATCTACTTTTCTGATCTTCTTGATAACATGGTGTGGTCTGGTAACTCTTTTGTTGGCTCTGTCACGGCCCGTTTGGCATATTCTTTTCTTTTTTGAGCTCACAGATCTTACCAGCCGGTTTGGTGGCATGCAAAGTTGTGGAAGTTGCAGGTCTCGTTGAAAGTGAAATGTTTTATGTGGTTGGTTCTGAATCACAAGATTTTGACATGGGATTTGCTTCAAAGGCGTGGTTTTAGGGCCCCAGTGGATGTATTTTCTGCATGTTAGAGGCTAAGACCGTGGAGCATATGTTTTACTTTTGTCCTCACTTTCGGGGACTGTGGTCTTTTCTGTGCAATAAGTGGTGCTGCAATTGGACTTGGAGTGATGGTCATTTGTCTGATTTTCTTTTAAGGGTGGCTGAGCATTCCTTTCTCTCTCTAGAGATGGCATTTTTGTGTATTTGGGAGTGTTGGGTTATGAGGAATCGCCATTTATTCCAGATGTTGCCTATTGACTTGGGCCTGTTGGTCCATAAGGTTCTGTCTGGTCTTGACATTGCTCTTGGAAATGCCCCCTTACCGAAGACTCGCACCATTCATTTTCTGGAGCAGACTGCTGGTGATAGGGTGGGTTTTTTTTGATGGAGCCGAACAGCCTGGTTCATGCGGTGCTGGTTGTGGATCATTCTTTTTGGATTTGTATGAATGCCAGAAAGGGTACCAATACTTGGGCTGAGCTCTTGGCACTCTGGGGTCTCCTGATGTTTGCCAAGGTTCGTGGCATTATGCTGCAAATGGTCCTGGGTGACTCCAAAGCCATCAATGACTGGGTTCTCAACAGACATAGGCTGCAGTCTATCTGCCTCTCTCACTGGCTTGGGAGAACCAGATCATTGATTGAATCCTGTCCTTCGGTGCCTTTCCAACACATTTTCCGAGAATACAACTCTCAGGCTGATTTGCTTTCCAAGCAAGGTATTGGTTTGGCCACTGCTGTGTTTTTTTGGAAGGAGATCCTCAATGGTAATATCATTGATGAAGGAACTATGCCCAGTTATTAGCATTTTGATGTTCTGTAGGATGGTCCTTTGTGACCTTCTCTGATACTTGTGCGGACGGGGATTGAACTCTGAATACTTTCTTTGTGGTGACCAGCTTAGGAGCTTTTTCTCGGTGAAAGGCTGCATTTTGAACCATTCTGTTTGGTGTTTTGTGCTTCATTGGCATCTGCGATGTTGTAGTTTTGTTGTACATCTAGCTTGCTTGGAATACTGTTTTGTTTTGGAATACTGTTTCATTTGATACATTACTGTACAAATGCTTTTTGGAGTATGTATCTTCCTGTTTATTTGACACAGCTTTATCTAATTTAAGGTTGTCCTTTTCCCAGTGAAAAAAAATGCACTTTAATAATTACAAGCAAAGGCAAAGGAAAACCCTGTTCATGTACATAAATAGAGTTAAACAATGGAACCTTGCTATTGAACATTAAATAGATTTATGGAGAGCGGTGAGTATTTCCACACAAAATCATTTTTCAGATTACAACCTGCACAAGCAACTAAAACCACCATGTTGGCTGCCCATCCACTATTTTTATCATAATATTAGACTTACCTACCACGTTTCCAGTGTAAATTAACATAAACTCACTAAATCTGCCGACTGTTTCGGCTTATGCTGAGAAATGGTTGGCGATTTTGAAGAGATAAAACTAGAGCCCTTTACTGATCAAACCGAATCCTCCTATTCTTTCTCACCAAATTATTAATCATCTTTAATAGAGGTAAAGTACCCTTTGCCATGATCTCTACCCTGGTCTAACCTGGATGTGTTGGAGGCATGACCAAAAAAAGCCAACCCGAAGACAAAAAGGTCAGGGAGAAACAACCTCGAGGACAAACAACCATGCCAATAATAGGGCTCCAGGTCGAAAAAGGCATTGAAGAATCTCCTCGTCCCTTCCAAATCCAGCTTGAGCAGAATATCCATCCCAAAGCAGAAGAATTCTCCTATCCATGGGCCACAAATCCTTCCAAACCTCAGCCGATAGCTCGTCTCCGGTAATTCTTTTTCCAGACCCAAGACACTTAACAATTGAGCTGGCTAAAATCGGAGCTGCAGCCAAAGTTCTCGCCACCATGTATCCAGTTGTTGGATAAACCATTCCTGCAGTTCCTCCTATTCCCAATATTCTTTGAGGGATCACAGGCAATGGACCTCCCATGGGGGTAACACATATTTCATCCTCTTCTATGCGCTTCACCTGAATACCCAGATGCTTCAATCTAGCCACCATCCTTTTCTGGATCTCCTCCACAGATACACCAGGCCTTGCAACAAGAGATGTCTCCTCTAAGAAAATTCTAGTGGCAGAGAAGGGCATTGCATACAGAAAAGTGGGAATCTTCTCATTATTATGACTATCAACCTCTGCCAAGGCACCATATGCCAACTGATACCCAGGATCATAGGACTTGTCGTACTCAACCAAGCACCGCGAAAACCCTGTGGCGTCCAGCACCACAGATGCTTGCAGGGCAACCCCATCACTACACGAAACAAGAGTCCTTGACTTCTCATGGATCACATTTCTAACCTTGGCTTGGTGAAACTGAACGCCATTGGATATGCACTTCTTCATCATCTTTGATTTCAGCATCTTTCTATTGATTCTACCATAAGGCCTATCTAGAAACTTCTTGGTTTTATCATCTATGTACACAAAAGCACCTGACCATGTTGTATCCAGGCAATCTAGGAGGTCCATGCCCTCAAATTCATCCACGCACACACCATAATTGTTGGGCCAAATGCTCTGTGGAGATGGGTTTATGCAACACACGGAAATTCCAGCTTCTGAGACCTGTTGGGCAGCTGCAAGCCCTGCTGGGCCACTCCCAACAACCACCAAGTCCACAGGCAACTGCTTGGTTGCATCATATTTGGGAAGCTCAAATTCCAGGCTCTCCTTCTTGGCCTCTGGGACGAGTTCCAACAGGGTGCTTCTCGCTCTCACTACATATGTTGTTTTTCTTCTACTCGATAAAACAATACTATTACTAATTCAGCAGATTTTAAATCTGAAAAGACCAGGAAAAACACTATGCTGGGTATGTTTCTGTGTGTCTGTAGAACGTACCTGAAATTAATTCAGTGACTGCACTCCATTGTTTATTCTGAGAATGGTATCCACGATTTCTTTCTCAACTACTTTGTGATATGGAACTTTGTGAATGGAACTTGCATTATCTGCCCAGAATGAGATCGGTCAAGGAGTGCATATCCACTGTCTGGACTGGATTTGAACAAACCGGAAACATGATGGAAAAGTTGGAGTGCATATTACCATTTAGGTGCGATAAATTTATTATGAAGATCGACTAATCGCTGATCTTCTAACCTAGAGAGTCATGCATTCAAAATCATGATACAGCTTTAGAACTGACATCAATAATATTATTTAAAATTTACATGGAGAATCCGATGAATGGTTCTGGAGCTTCGTCACTATTTTCCATTTTAATACGAATCACTGTATTACCTAGCTATATTGGTGTTGTCTAGTTTTGCTGGTCTTTGCCAACTAACCAGTACATGATAATTACACACTGATTACAAATGTCTTTGCCAACTAACCGCAGTACATGATAATTACACACTGATTACAAATGCCAGATTGATGCATTTTGAGAAACACATTTATCAAGAAACATATCATTGCAATGATAAATTGTAATAGAGGAGCATGCATGTGATTTTCGGTCACTTAGTTAATTCATCCACTTAATTAAACATGTTAAAGATATAAAACATGGAAAGACCGATAACATCATAATTAATGTAGATAAAAATAACAATAATGAGATAAATAATTTGATAAAAGTAATATGGGCAGTATTGAGTGTGGAAAATTTGTATATATGGAATCTATCAGGCCTATTTAGATTGATATCTAACTTAATTTTATATAAAAATAATAATATATAAAACTAGAGCAGATGGAATATGAAATTCACTTGGTTTTGAAAGTATAAATAATAATATATAAAACCAAAGCTTGGAATCCACTTGGTTTTGAAAGTATAAATAATAACATATAAGCATATGGAATATGGAATCTACTTGGTTTTGAACGTATAAATAATTTCTCAGTGTAAAAATTATGTAAAAATTATAAAATATATTGTTATGGCAGTCATTTAATACATGAAATGAGATATGCTTTATTTGATTGGCATTACCACCGATCTTAAGTAATATGCTGCAAGATAGTATCTCAATATTCCGTATTAAGAGAGTGAAAATAGTAATAAGTAGGACAATTAACGATAGAAGACATGCCATGGGAAAGAAATAGAAGCACCCGCAACAGGTAAGTAGGAGAATTCACCTAGGGGTGGCAGGTGCGGGTGGGATCTTGTTGGATCCCGGAGGACAAGTGGAACAAAGGTTTGCTTGGGATCTGGGCTATAGAACCAACAATGAAGCTGAGTGGTTAGCCCTTCTTCAGGGTCTTCAACTCATTCGAGACAAAAAGCTCCGGAAGGTTTTAATATTTGGTGACTCCAGGCATGTCATCTATAAGTTGATCAATGGATATCCCACTGGAGCGATAAAATGCTGCCGGTTGTATAAAAAAGCTAAGCTTCTCATGTCCCAATCTTTCGAGGTTTTTCACATTCTTCGACTTAACAACAAAGAAGCGGATAACATGGCTAATGTTGGCGCCAGTCTTCCCCTTGGCCACTTTAGCCTTGATGGAAATCTTCCATACATCAAGTTCATTCCATGATGAGACGTCACAAATCTCATTCCCACATTCTCTTCATGCTATGTGTTAATATGAAGACTTTTCCCCTTAATAAAATGTATAGTTGCCTCCTAGGTTTTCCTCTCTCTCCCCTCCTTTCTTTCTTCCCCCTCATCCCTCTCCTTCCCTTCTCCCTTCCCCCCTCCTCTTCTCCTTTCGCTTCCCCCCTCTCCCACCGCCTTCCATCCCTCATTAGCCTCCCCCCAGCTGGCCGTCACCTTCCCTTTCCTTTTGGCGGCTCCTTGCTTTTAATTTCGTGTCCCGTATGCCCTCCTCCAATTGCCGCGTGGACTATCCTACCCTCCTCGGCTGCTGTTGAATTAAAGACTGGCAGGCTTTCAATTTATTGCCTCTCCTCGCATGATCGTTGCCTCTTCATTCCCTCCTCTATGTCGCTTCTCTGCAAAGACTCGTTCCATCACTCTGCTCCGGAATTTGAATATGGTTCTCCAGACTCTGTGAGCTTTCTTCTGAATGTAGTAGCTGGAATTGGGGGAGGGAGACTGCTGGGAATTCCGTGGCATGATCTCCCTCTCATCCGCGCCTTTGTAAAGGAGCGCCTTGCTCTGTCTTCCTTCTCCCTCTGTCATTGTAGTTATCCTTCAGCGTCCTGGGGTTCTGTTGGCACAACTCTTTCTTGTGAAGACAGTCTGGTTCGGGTTTTGGGCTGTATATGCACTAGCTAGAAAAGAGGAGCAGTGGGAACGTTGTCATGCACAGGTAGACTTGGGATTTCTTCTTTGCAACAGGAAATTGCAGTACTCAGGCTGTATGAGATGACAGCAATTGGGGTTATGGATAATAAAGAAATGGCCAAGGAAATCAAAAGCATGAATGAAACTGTGAGATTCACATCGCTCCAGGTTAGCAACCATGATGCCCGTATTGACGATAACGAGAGCAACCTGCGTGAGCTACTGGGCAAGGTGGACAGAATTCAGGAAGACCTCGAGAAGCGCATCTCCATGAACCAGGGCAGCAGGGTTAACGGAGTAAATGAAGAAGCTGATCATCCCATGGAAGAAGAATCGGTTGTGCAGCCCAGGGCTATCAGAGGCAACCCTTAACTTATGTCTTTTGGCTTTTCTGTTTCAATTTTGTATGGGTAATGTTTCTTTGTATATTTCTATGTAGCCAGTTCGTGAGGGTTTATACAACCCGAGTCAATAGCAATTTTGGAACAATCATATGTACTGTCTCATGGGAAATTATCAGGACAAGCCAAATGTGCAGCAATTTTGATCTGTCGGCTCTATATATTTTGTTTTCTATGTAATGAATGGCTGTGCACAGCCTGTTAATATATTCTCCCTTTCTGTTTCTGTTAAAAAAAAAAGTAGGAGAATTCACCTGGATTATTGGTCTTCCAGTTGTTCAAGCATACAACATTTGAATTCGAATGGAGAATTCACCAACAACTAACTCCGCATGCATGCATTAACTCAGACATGACATGACAAAGGAAGGCGCACGATTTCCATGGCGGAATAACGACACTGCAATGTGTTAGATGAACATTAGGGGACGATGCTGGAGGGGTGGTCGGGCAATTTCACCATCCACACATCTAGACAATCCCATTTTATGAGGTGAAGTTTATGTGAGTAAATTGCTTAATTCATCAATTTTAAGGTATAATGTTTTATTTATTTATTTCCTTAAAAACATCATGATGAGATTTATGGTTTTTTTAAGTGTTTAATTATTATGTCGTAAGGTGCTTTTATTTTGAGAAAGTTAAGTTGGCATTTGTCTAACAAACTAATAAAAGAATAACACCATCTTGTCGTAATGCCTCTCTAGTTGTCTCCTTTGCGGTTATCCATCTATCATCATTGGATTTGGATTATATACTCTCTGAAGTTAGGACTTAGGAAAGGAACTTTGTAAGAGTTTTAATCTTGATAAAACTGTTGTTCAGGCTCCTGTTTTGATTGAGGATGTTGAGAAAATATTCACTTAAAAATAGGGAGAGATAAAATATTTGCGGGCTCACATTTGGTTTAGCTCTCTACATTTTGTGTGCTTCAATGTGTGTATCCATGGTGATGCAAAGGATTGAAGTTGCTATGTGAACCAACTCTCGACATTGGGTCTCTTCAATAAGTATGTTGATGCCCAAGTTTTGAGGAAGAAGGTCGGGGACCAAAGAACACAATTGGCAACAAGAGGCGTTTTGAGGAGACCAACATGCAAGATCCCTGCGATGCACGTCAATGATGATTCACGTGTGGCAATTTTGCATGATGCTAATTCCACGCATGGACTAATGGCCAGAAGTGATCTTTAGCCTATTTATAGGCATGTTTTGTAATCTTTTTGGTTCGAAGGTATAGATGCATTAGGATCTTGATCGTATTAAGAAGTTTCAATGGGCTTCCAACTTCGACAACCACTCATGTAACACAATAGGGAATCCAGAAAAGAAAATTTCGTGAATGTCCAGATACAAATATCGGTCCAACCAATGTGTTGGATTCTACCGAGATCCTTCACTCTCTTCTCGTGCAAACTATAATGCTTTGAAATCCACCCAATCTTGTATTTCTGCCTTTGTCGGATACCACAACATATCCCTCACCAAAATGATTCAAGGTCCCAACAACAGAATGTTGGGTTTTTTTCTAGCTTCGACCCAGGTTCAGTCCCTTCCCTTTGCACACAACAAAGCCCAAGATATCAGCATGACAGAGCAAGGCTCAATCGGCAGCGCCTACGATGCAGATGCAGTCTCGCCCGAGATATCTTTCTTATTGGGTACTACCAGAACCAGGTTTCCGCAGTTGGGTGGGGGAATTTCACGTCCCTTGGTCTTCTACCAAGGTGCTCGACGAAGCCTGGTGGGTGGGGTATTTCTATTTATCATACACATTTAATCTATGATACAACTTATCCTTCGACATGCATTATAATAAAAAACCCAATGCAACATAGATACATTCACAATAACCGTGCGACAAACACATATAAGCTATGTTGTAAGCAAATACACAAACATACAATCATAGGAACATATATGTATGACTTAAGCACATTCACCATTCACGCATTTGACATGGAATCTAATGTGGAAACCCGTCTGAGAAAAACCACAAAGGCACTCTTCATCTGGCATGAGAAATATACGACACCTTTGGTCTGCACACTAAGTTGCAGACTCTGTTCTAGATCTTTCATCTTATATCTATACAAACTTCTTTCTCCTCTCATGCTCTCTGATATTCTATTCGTTATTCTTCCTATTCTTAACTCTGTTGAGGATCTGCACATAGCATGGATCGACTCAACTTCCTCTAGGACTTCTACTACTGATCCACACACAGCCTGGATCGACTCAATCTCCTCTACACTCGTGCGCGCTCAGCTGCAGGTTCTTCAACTCTTCTCTAAGACTCAACAACTCAAAAAACTACCAACAATACAAATCCAAGTGTCACTAAATGATCAGATGTTACTGAAACTAACATCAACAGACCCTTTAGAGGATAACCTACATATAGCTTGGGTTCCTCCCTTTATAGGTTTTTACATGTCGCTTTCAGCTGACTTCATACAGTTAGTCGACATGTTGTCTTTCCTATTCTATTGACACATGATAGTAGGCATTAATGACCTGACTTACAAAGATGCTTTCATATGTGTGATTCTCGCCGTCTCTAGCCGACTTCGTACCCACAATATTTCCGAGCTGTCACTTTCTAATCGTTGTGCCACTGCACATATTCTGAGATGGTTAACTTTGTCGCATCCTTCCTTGTCTCATCCTTTCCTTCTGTTGTTGTTTCTCTTCCGTTGTGACCTCTCTTCTTCCATGAATTCTCTTCTTCTTCTGCTCTTAGCTCTTTCTGCTTATGTTCGTCTTCTATCGCTTCTTCCTTCCTTACTACTTCTTCCTTCTTATCCTTCCTTCCTTCCTTGGTTGCTTCTGTCGCAACTCCTTTTCATTCTTCCTCTTCTCTCCATACTTCCGTCGCAACTCCTTTTTCTTCTTGCAACGTGGCTCTTTGCTTACTTAGGCAGAATTCGAACTAAATTCTACCTATCTTTTCCTAGGCCCAACAAAATCAAATCTTTTGATGATTGTTTATGGCAATTATTGGGAATTGAACTTGAGGTATGCACAACTTGATGTAGTGGTAGAAACAGAGACAGTGATACAGGAACAAGGACAGTGATACAGGTACAGGGATAAAGATACAGGTACAGGTTTCCAGAGACAGTGATACAGTGATCATTACAGATTGTTTCTTCTATTGATATCATGGCGACAGTACATGGTAAGGATAGGGATTGTAGTCTCCTTCAGGTTGGTGCTTGAGAATTGTGAGTTGGTGCTCACTAAGGATTGGAGTCATCTCTACAGGTTGGAGCCTATGACCTTAGGGGTTGTAGCCTCCTTTTAGTTGGAGCTAATAAACTAAGGGATTGGAGCCTCCTTCTAGTTGGTGCTAGAAAATCAGGGAGTTGGATCTTCCTTCTAGTTGGTGTTGGTAAACACATTGAATGTAATATTTATATTATAAACAACATCTTTTGCAGTTTTTCCCCATTTGAGTTTTCACGTTAAATATCTTGTGTACTATGTATGATTTTTATGTGACGGTGAATGATATTGTTGATGGTTAATGTTACATGTTAAAAGTGTTAAAAAGCTCCCAATACTGATTCATCCCCCCTCTCAGTATTGTTGAACATTCCAACAATTGGTATCAGATTGAGGTTCCTTCAAGGACGTTTAACCATTGGAAGGTATATCATCATGGAGAAGTGTGCAGAATATTCTAAGATTGGATCACCATTATTTGATGGGTTGAATTATTCTTTTTGGAGCATAAGGATGAAGCTATTATTGTATTCATTGGGACTTGATGTTTGGAAAGCAATAGTAAATGGATACACTCCACCAAAGAGGGATCCACCTGCAGGTACTACTGAAAGAAGACTATTTGAATGTAATTCAAGGGCCATGAGTGTTATTTTGAAAGGCTTAGCAGGTTCAAGATTTTTCAAAGTTATGCATTGTACCTCTACAAAAGAAATCTGGGACAAGCTCAAAAATGTGTACAAAGGAAATTCCAAATTTAAAGGAGCCAAGATGTAAACTTATCGAAGACAATTTGAACACCTGAAAAATGAAGGAAGATGAAGACATTACATCTTATTTTCATAGAGTAGATGAAATTGTGAACACCGTGAGGGGTTTAGGAGAAAATAAAGAAAAATTAGTGATCGTCCAGAAGATTCTCAAATCTATTCCAATGAGGTTTTACTCTAAGATATCATCCCTAGAAGAAAGAAAAGATTTAGATACTTTAAGTGTGAATGAAATACATGGAATTCTTACAGCATACGAAATGAGAACAGAACAATAAAATGTGACTAGAAGGGAAGAAGCTTTCAAGTCTTCCAAGAAGACAAGGAATAACAACCAAAAATAAAAATCATGTTTGTGTTCCAGTTGTAGTGATGACTAAGATGATGAAGAAGTAGAAAAATTGTGAGAAAGTTAAAACAAGGAACTGACAAGTACAAATGCATTATTCCTTTCAAATGTTTTAATTGTGGTAAAATTGGTCATTTTGCTTCAAGTGTCCTTATGCAAAAAGGTCAGATAGTGATGAAGAAAATGAAAAGAAATATCAGAAAAGGAACAAGAAATTTGTGAAAAGGAAGGATCTATGTTCAAGGAAGGAAAGTTTCTCATTCGACGAAGAGGATGCTAGTGATGATGACTCAGGAAAAGTGCTCTCCGTGGCTTTAGAAGAAACTACTAATGATGATGAGGAAGACTATGTGGATGGAGAAGTAGATATTGAGGTAGAATTTATTAGTGCCTTAAGTGAACTAAAGAAAGAAAGGAAGAAAAACGAGTTACTCAAAAAGGAGTTGGGTGAATTGAAGGAAAGCTCTGGAAGCAACCCTAAAGAGACAAAGAAGATATTTATAGATCTAAAAATTCAGTTCAAAGAAGCGAAGGTAATCGAAGAAACACTTAGAAGAAGGCTGGAAGATAAGGAGAAGATACAGGAAGAGTTGGAAGCATAAATAGTCTCTCTGAGGAAGGAATAACAAAAGAAGGACATCCGACAAAATTTTGTTAATAGCACCAAAATATTGGATGAAATATTCAGTAGCCAAAGGCCATTCTATGATAAATCTGGTCTTGGATACAAACAAAATGATGAGGGTTCAAGCTCTATAATGATTAAAGGTAAATAAATACAAAGAAGTTATGCAGATTTTGTACAAGGTTATGAGCCTCAAAAAGCAGTGACAAACAAGAGTCTTGAAGAACATCATGCATGGAAGCAACCACCAACAACAACGAAGTTTCAAGATTCTAACTTCAAAATATATGCACCAACCAGAAGACCTTCGACATCCAGGAACCAAAATAATTTCTTTGGCATATCTTATTCTTGCAATAATTTTGGTCATAAGGCTATAAATTGTAGAGCCTATGTAAGGGGTATAAACACATGGAATAGAAATGGCTATGAAAACTTCAGGAATCATGATGAGAAGCCTCATAAGGAATTTAATAGAAATTATACCAAATTGGAGCTCTAAATTATGAAATTGAATGCTACAAATGTAACAACTTTGGACAAGCCCAAAAATTGTAGAAGTGGAATGAAAGTGTCGTAAAAGGAAACCTGGCAGTTTCCAGAACAAAAGAGAACTTGGGTGAAGAAGCAAAAAGATTTACAAATTGATGAATGTGGGATTTCCTTACAAGCTCAGAGAAGTATAAGTCAATGGTGTGTTGATAGTGGATGTTCAAAGCATATGACAGGTGACAAAAACAAATTTGTATCATTAAGGAAAGAAAAGGAGGGATATGTAACATTTGGAAATAACAACTCAACCAAAATTATGGGAAAAGGTACAATCAGTCTTGGAAACAAAGATGTTTTGGAAGCAAATGTTCTACTTGTTCAAAACATGAAGCATAATCTGTTGAGTTTCAGTCAAATGTGTGATCAGGGACACACACTCCTATTCAATTCAGAAGAATGTAAAATCATGAGAAAAGGATAAGGTAGACTTGTGGAAATAGTCACCCAGAACTCCAAATAACATATACATATTGAATGAAATTGGAAAGGAAAATTGTTGTTTGGTTAAGGAAGATGAGAGTTCATGTTGGGCCTAGGGAAAGGTAAGCATAGTTCACTTAGAATTCTTCTTAAGTATGAAAAGAGCTAAGGAAAAATAAGAAAAAGGAGTTGGGACAAAGGAAGCGACAGGAAGAAGGAAGGAAGAACAAATGAAGGAAAAGAAGGAAAATGAGGTGAGACAAAGGTAGATAAAGAGAAATGGGTTGAGAAGAGAAGACATGACAAAAGAAGAAGTTGTGACAGAAGAGGAGTCGTGACAAAAGAAAAGCCATGATTGAAGGAAAGGATGCAATAGAGAAAGAATGTGATGAAGTGGAACTCTGTCAGAAGGTGTGCAATGCGATGGAGTGGAGCCATGTCAAAAGGCGTACAATAGTGCAACGGTTAGAAAGCGATAGGTAAGAAAGATCGTGGGTATGAGGTTGGCTAGAGCCGACGGAAGTTGTACGAATTATCTGTGTAAGGAAGGTCGTTAGTGCCTACTGTCAGGTGTCAATAGAATAGGAAAGACAACCTGTTAGCTAACTGTATGAAGTCAATTGAAAGAGAAATGTAAAAACCTATAAAAGGAGGAGCCCAAGTTGTATGAGGGTTAGCCTCTTGAGATTTTATTAGCCTCTGTTATCCTCTGAAGGAACTTTTGATGTTATTTTCAGTAGTGTATGGTCATTTAGTGACAGTCATATTTATATTGTTGTTAGTCTGTTGAGTTGTTTAGTCTTAGAGAAGGGTTGAAGACCCTGCAGCTGAATGTGCAGGAGTGTAGAAGAGATAGAGTCAATCCAGGATGTGTGTGGATCAATAGGATAAGTCATAGAGGAAGTTGATTCAATACAGGTTGTGTGTGAATTGTCAATTGAGCTAAGGAGAGAGAATAGCAAATAGAAGATCAGAGAGCATGAGAGGAGAAAGAAATATATATAAATAAGCAAGGAAGATCTAGAACAGAGTCTACAGCTTAGTGTGTAGACCAAAGGTGCCATATAAATCTCATTCCAGATGAAGAGCACCTTTGTGATTTTTCCCAAATGGGTTTCCATGTTAGATTATGTGTTATATGTGTGAATGTTGAATGTGTCTAAGTTGCATGTGTGTATGTTGTTGTGAATGAATGCTTATGTATTTTCATATGAATAAGTTTATATATATCATTCGCACTGTTATAGGTTGAATGTATCTATGTTGCACTGGGGTAACTGTTATATTATTGCAAAGGAAGAAGTGTGTCACGGTCTAACTATGAATAGTAAGCATACATAACCCATCCACATGCTTCAGTTGAGCGCCTTGGAAAAAGGACAAGGGACGCAAAATCCCCTACCCAACTATGGAAACCTGGTTCTGGAAGTTACCCATAGAAAGATATCTCGAGTGAAACTGCATCTGCATCGCAGGTGCTGCCGACTAGGCTTTGCTTTCTCGGGTTGATATCTTGGGATTTCTTGTGCGCAAGAGAAAAGGGACTGAACCTGGGTCGAAGAGACGCCAAAAAGCCAATAGTTGGCTTTGGAACAAGAGATTGGTTCATATAAACTTTGACAATCTTGTTTTGGCAAGAAGAAAGCCATAAAAAATGCCACAAATCACAAAACCAACAAACACTTTGTGTAAGCATTGTTAGCATGGGCAACAAAGAAATGTTGAGTCCAAGACAAACGAATCTGCCACTACAAAACCATTGCAAATTTTTCATACTGATCTATGTGGGACAACACAGAGAAAATGAATGAATGGTGAGTAATACTTCTTGTTGCTCATTCAAGACTATACAAAAATGACATGGGTGTGTTTTCTCAACAAGAAATGAGAAGCATTCAAATGTTTCAAGACATTCAAGGAAATGCTTGAAAATAAAAATAATTTGAAAACCAAGACCTTAATATCAGACAATGGCAGTGAGTTCACATTGTTATCCACTCAAGTTTCACTTAAGTGGATTTCCAGTGAGATGTCAAATTTCAGAACAAGTCAATTGTTCCTACTCAGTGCTCAGAAGTTCCATGGTTTCATCAGGACCAACTATGGTCTCTTTTTTTGCATGTTCACACCCCCTTGGGGGAATTGTAACAAATGGTATAGCATGGTGGTGTCTTATGTAAAAGGTTTGGCCTTCTTGGTAATTGGTAATGAAATTCATTGTCCTTGAGTGTTTTTTCCATCATTAGTTATATGACCCTTTTTTAAGTGACATATAATTTCCAAGTTTTTCACTCAAAATCCTTGAAAGTCGGGATGGTGAAGTTGGTGATTATTCCTTGGGAGGGTTATTAAATCCTAAAATCTATGTATTATACCATGTTAGTCATATCCCAAAGTTTCTTAGACATGCACTAAGCCTTTCCTAGGATTTTTTAATTTTCAAATTTTTAATAAAATCATCGATAAGGTGTATTTTAAATGCAAATTTTCAAAAAGTCATAAAATTGGTCCTGGGGAGCCAATTTGGTCATGGGTGTTAGCACTCAAAATGTACCCAAGTTGTGAAAAGGTAGATCTCGAGGTAATAGCAAAAACCACTTTAGAATGTATTTCTGACCTAATACAATCATAGAGGGATCTCTCACTATTTACAAAGGTTTTATACTCAAGATATTCAATCAAAGACACTCAGAAGGTCAGATTTCTGATGGGACAAATAGGACAAGTTTGTTTTAAAGACTCGGTAGGACAGTCATGGAGGAGACCATTGGGCAATGGAGTCAACAATCATATCTGAAATAGGTTGCAGGAGGTAGGGTTTTGAAGGTTTACAATCAGAGGCAAGGTAGGCACCATTTCCTCAGTCTTGAGGTATTAGCAGGTTGATTAGTGGACAAAGGGAGACATCCCATCAAACAGAGCACCTATAGGGTGAATTCTGCAAGACTTTAGAAGAAAATATTTTGAAAATGCTTGAACAATGGTCCTAGAGCATGCATGATGAATTCCAGACCATAAAAACTAATGCTCAAGCATGAAAGCAGATACAAAATGGAGTGGAAAACAGGATAAACAATCACACAAAGAAATCACTTACTGAAGAAAAGATGGCACAAGAATCTCTGACATGAAGAAGATTTTACATTCCTCCTCTGCAAATTTCATTCATTTACTGAAAATGTGAAGCCATTACAATGTAGAGCCTCCCCACTCTTGAAAATCCCCCCTTCTAAATCAATTACATTCTCATTTATATAAGAAAAGTCTTTACCTAACTTAGAATTCAAAACCTAACCCTACTTCTAAAAATTAAAAATAATTACAACAAAGTTTCTCCTGCATATCTCCCATGGTGACAGTTGTATGCAATCTGGGAGAGGTTTTTATAACTGGACACGTGCCCAACAAAACCCATGTCTTCGTTTCTCCATAATAATCTCAATCTCCTCGAAATATTCCTTTGAAGCTGATGACTCATATAATAAAATTGTATATTTCTGGAAAAATGACCTGTAAAGATATCTAAAACTATCCCAAACTGTGATTACTGTGTAAAAAATGAAGGAGGTTTTTGATCATAGGCCTGTTAATAATAAAAACCTCTCTCAGTTTTGTCAAATTAAATCCTATTTGTCCAAAACAATTCTTTGAAGTGGATGGCTGAAATAGTCTTTTGGAAAACCTGAAAACGTACAACTGATTTTGTTTCTGCTAAAACATAGCACCTGTGTGAAAACGGAAAGAGGTTTTTTTAGATAGGTACGTTGTGAAGAAAAGCCTCTCCCAGTTTTGCAAAATGCATCCTAATTTGATCTAAAAATTTATTTTTGTTGGATGACTAGAACAGTCATTTCGAAATCTGAATATTTTCCCTAAGAAGATGACTTTGCTGCTCCTAACCTGTAGCACCTGAGTAAAAACTGAGAGAGGTTATTGTATATTAAGATGTTATTATGAGAAACCTCGTTCAGTTTCTGAAATTTCTTCTTTGTTTGCTGTAAAAAATTCGTTGAATAAAATGACTGAAACAGTCATTTTCAGAAAAAATAGGCTAAGTTCCTTCTAAACCTTGAACTGTTTAACTTCATGAATGCTCCCACTGTAAATATTTCTACAACTCTTTTGGGCTGATTTGCTTCTGCATTGTTGAATGGTGGCTTCCCTTCTCTTGTTCTAAAAAAGAAAACAATTTCCAGCTAACTCCTTATCTCCGCCATTTCCCTGTGATTGAAAACACTTAAAAGTTAAGCTTTGAAATATGGTGGACTGTTTCCTCCCTTCGGCGCGCGCAGCAAATGAAATTATTTTTAAAACCAAATTTAAAAAACCAAGTCGAATTTATTTATATAGGATGGTTTATTCCGGAGCCTCCTTTCCAGATTATCTAACATGCATCTTTTTATTCCAGATTCCTTTGTGACCCTTGATCTAATTACTTTTAGTTTTCAACCGTAGGATCAAGTGCCATGTACTCCTTTCCGCCAGGCTTCCTGCTTTTAACCACCGTGCAACTTCATGCTCCGAAATCCCTCACAGCCGTAGATGCGATCAGCCTTTAACCTTCCATCGTCGGATCATGCACCATATAATGAATTCCGCTGGGCTCCTTTCTTTTATCCGATGTGCAAGTCTAGGCTCTGGAATTATTTCCAGCCGTAGATTACTTTTCACTTTATTTTTTAACCGTCGGATGAAGCACCATCTAATGAATTCCGCTGGGCTCCTTTATTTTATCCAACGTGCAAGTTTGGGCTCCGGAATTTATAATAACCATTGATTTAATTCACTTTAATTATCCGCCGTCGGATCAACTTTACACATATGCATTCTGCGGAGCA
>LPNX010896411.1:561130-610501 GCA_001517045.1 Pseudotsuga menziesii | reverse complement strand
ATATTTTAATGAGAAAACTTTGGAAACCAGCTCAATCACCCCTGAGAACTTAAAATTTTGAAGGCAATAGGAGCAATTTAGACAAAAATAAATTTAGTGTTAACAATGGGGATGGTATTTTTTTGACCCAAATCCCCCACTTAACCCCTTAACCCACTTTTGAGAGTCAAATTAGTAATTTTCAACTATTAATTTTGATTTTCTCTCCAAAATGACATAGAAGGTCAAATAATTGGGAAAAATGGAGAAATCCAATTCCTAACTCAGTGGAAGATGGTCTGGGACATGTCTCTGAGGTGTCAAGGAGTTTGAGGATCATGTATAGGGAATTTATGGGCATAGGGGAGCATCTTTTTTCAACAAAGGAGGAGGATCCATTTGCCACTCTCAAAGGGGGCACATTCTCTTCATTGAGGGGACAATCCTCCACTTGGAAGAAGGCGTTAGAGATGTGTAGGCCTCCAAAAATGAGTGGGGAAAAATCATGAGAGGTGGTGGCCTCCCTTTCCACAAATTCAAGCTTACCTACTTGTATTTTTCAATCCCCAAAACCACCTCCTCTCTTGGGAATTGCGCCCCCTTAGGGTTTGAGATCGAATTTTCCTATAAATGCAAGGTATTGCTCCTCATTCTTGTTATTATTCTTGGATTATCAATGGAATTGAATGCTTTGGAGGCTAATGTGTAGCATCATTTTGTGAGCTTTCAATTTGGTGAATGTTGAGGTGAAATCTGCTTAATTTATGTTTTCTTTCTGTCAAGTATTGTTGCATAGATCTAGTTTTATTTGAATGAGTATTTGCAGTTGTTAACTTATTGATTTGTATTTCATCATTAGAAAATGGTAAGAGTAATAGATCGTAATCAGTTATACTTATATTCTCTTTGTTTTCTTTTGATGAAATCGACTGGATTAACATTGCTTGTGTGAAGAATTGTGTAGTTTTTGCAGGATCACTTTAGGTAGAAAGGATATTGGAGCTCGATTGCATCCATTTTCTTTTTAGGAAATAAAATTCGTTGTATATAATATGTTTGCTTTGCATATCCTTCTCCTTCTTTGTACCGTTCAAGATCGGGCTTGAGGACTGTTACACTCAAAATTTGTCACCAACATGTGATAGGATCCCTAACACAGACATTTTCCCTCAAATCCCAAACTTGAAGAGAATCCTGCTCTAGGTGTTGATTCCAACATACAAAATTGCAGCATCACTTCTACCCTCAAGCAGATAAGTGGTACCCTATTCAGAACCTCCCTAGTTGTGTGAGAACCAGGCGGTACCATCGCTTTTAACCTATGTTGTTGGCGCGGTTCATATCCATCATTGTTCTGTCATAAAGAGGTATAAGCGGTGCCCTTGGTAAAAAGTGAAAAAAAGGAGATTTATCGAGGCTTCTAGAACAAGAGCCTCGTGTCTAACCTTATCCCTACTCACCTGGGTTGGTTAAGGTCAAGATCCCTCTTTGTAGGATCTTATGTCCACCTCACCCACCTATCTCTCAACCATCCTATCAATTTGATCCTTATAAATACAAGCTCATACCCCATGGTTGGGGGGGGGGGGGAGATGAAAAGTAGAGTTATGCTGTTGAATTGATACCCTGGCATAATCCATCAGAGAGCAATTGTGGAGCAATTTGGAGCTATCGGGGACAAGGTGCTAGTTTTGTGAAGGAGTGTATCGACACTAAGGCACATGGTTGTAAGCTCTTTCATTTATTTTCTAATGCAAAGTTGATTTTTGTCCCACGTGTTTGTTGCATTAAACTCACATATATGTTATTAGATTCCTTAGTCACTAATATGGATGTGTAGATGATTTTCTGGTAGCTTTGATGTCTTTGTGTGTTTGATATGTTTTATAGGTATACAAGTCCTTCATTAGAGTTACATTCCAGGCATCTATAACGTTCAGGGAAGGTCTTCAACCGAGTTATTCACTCATTTGTTCTGGATCTGAACCATTCAGGCCAGAGGAACAGCTTCTATCCGCAAAAGGTGATATATTCCTGATAACAAATTTGGTGACTTTGCTGGGGATAGATCCGTCTTGTTCTTCCTCAGTTTATGAACTACTCTTGTTTAAATCCAAGCTCCAGCCTCCTATTTTTGCAGTCAGATCTACATTTGATCTACTGAAATTTTGGTTCGAAATCTTCAGATCTCTTTAGATCTGAGGCACCTTAACTTTCTGTGCTATGTATTGTGGTTGATTCATCAGTTTTTATGAAGTTTTTGGCATTTATAACTTGATTTTTCACTCTCCTGTTGTTTTGGGTTGTTACAGAGAACCGCACATGTGCCTTTGGCAAGAAGCAGTGCCATCGCTTGAGTCCAGTTAGTGATAGGCGGTGCCACCTCCTGAATCCAGTGAGCAAGAAGTAGTTCTGCCTCAAAACCGCTCTGTCAGCAACTTCATCTGTGTGGTGCCAGGTAGGCCTACCCCAGACTTTGATTTTTTTTCAAGTTTTTGTAAAAAAATTGTGATTTCTGGATTTGGTGTGTTTAATTGATCTTGTCCATACTTGTTTGAACTTGCTTGAGTGATTGAAATCTGGATTTTTTATGTGGAAATTGCTTTTTTGTTCAAATAAAAAAGCTAGGTTAGATTCATCATTCATTACTACTTGTAAGTTTGTTTGTTTTTTTGAAAGGAGTTAGTTGGAAACTATAGGTCAGATTAGATCTCTGCTTGTTATAGACTACCACTGAAAAGAAAGACTCCCTTAGATCAATTTGCTTGTTTCAATTTCTCGTTAAGTGTGAGAAAGACTTATTTTTGCTTTAAAAAGAAAATTTGTTGAGATTAGGTCATTATTTCATTGAGCCTAAGCCATTGGATCTCTGATTAGCCTCACAAGCTTTCAGAACTCCTTTGTTCTTTCGTCTCTTTTGCATCATTATCTCATCAAAAAGAAAAAGTATCAATAGTTTAAGTTAGATCTTTCCATGCTTCAGGAAAAATTGAAAGTATAGCTTGCATATGCATATTTGAGTGTTGTTTGTCTTTCTTCTCCATTTGAAAAGAGATCTTACCCTACCTATGTGATTTTAAAAAGAGTTGATTTGAAGAAAGTATTGTTTGACTGTATGCTCGGAAAAAGGATTTTTTAGAATAGTTGTTTGGCGAATTTTTTGGTTTTAAAAGCAAAATTGAAAAGAAAAACACTCTCTCTCCTTCCCGTAATTAGGCATACTGAATGGTAAAGTGAATGAACTCGCATTTCATATCTGCATGGTTTTAATTTTGTATCAAAACCTCATGCATTCACCTAACCATCCACTTTAAAATTAACGGTATCTATAGGCTTAAAATTTGTATAGAAATTTGAGTGCTAGGTTAGAGACGTATCTGAGTGTCGTTAAGCGTAGGAGTTGTCGTTACTTGTCCACACTACATCCCGAGACTCGCACGTTTCTTCCACGTACCATTGGTATATCGAATGGCCTTTCACGTACCCTTGAGGTATATAGAAAGGTACTTCACATACTCGATTGTATATCGGAAGGCCCCTTGTGAATGGTTGCGCATTAGACAACACTACTACCGATTTGAGCTTCCACGTACCTTGAGTATATCAGGAGGACCCACTAGGATACCCTATCTATCTGAGAAAAGCCCTTTAGCTGTCTTGTGTGGATCAATATACCAAAAACAACATTAAGGGAGATTACTACGCATGTACCCTTGTGGTATCTCGCGAGTCGCACCTACTTGAAAATCTTAGTGAGAGACCGACCATTTGAGCTCATCCTATCATTTGAATTTTCTTGTTGCCCTGTAGCTTGAGTAGGAGAAATTTTTGGTGTGTTTTTTCTTAGCTTTGAAACCTTAGGTTAGAATAGGAATTGTGCAATCTGGCTGAGTTTCATTTGAGACGGTCCAGAAGAACATAGGGCTTACCACCCGACTTTCCTCCAGTTACATGAGAAGGTCCAATGGAAGCTACTGACCAAGGAGCTGCAACTACTTCTCATGTGGAAGAGAATATAGTTGTAGAAAGTGGAGACCAATTCACTTCTTATACAAATCCCTTGGCTCAACAAACTCCTATCGGTGACACTTCTTTCCATGGTCTTGTGGAAGGTCGTGTTGATAGTCCTGTTCATCTGGATTATGGTGCAGATGCTCTGTTTTAGAGAACCTCTATGGGATAGGCCATTGCTTCATTTGGAGTACGTAGGCCCACTCCTAAACATTCTTCACCAAGTGAAGAGGAATATAGAGAAATTCAATCAGCTATTCATCGTGTACAAGATTTTCAAGAGAGAATGCAAAGATTAGATACTATCTTAGCAATCCCAATCCCTCATAAAGAACCTATGTCGTCTCTTCTTCCCCGTAATACGGACCCTTGTCCAGATGGATATCGTTCACTGGCCGATTCTATGAAACCTATTGATCCTGTTGAGACTTCAAAACACCTAGGTCAAACTTCTGACTCTACAGTTGCAAATGTTAGGTATGTTTCTAGTCCTCCTAGGTTGTCTAGAGCTGGGGGGAATCTTCAAATCCAGTTGTATCAGTACCTTATAGTGCCGGGGGGAAACCCCTGGCACGATCTATGTTACCTTCTGGTGGTGTTGTTACTCATAATAGACAAGCCTCTAATGCAGGCACATCCATGGTTTACGTTCCTCCTACAAATATGGTTAACCCTCCATTGAGTTCAGGTCAACCCTTAGGGGCACAACCTATTGTTAGTCAAGATTCTTGGGGGTATGGTTACCCAGCAAATCAAGTACCTGTAGGAAATGTGAACTACCAACCTACCCCTACAAGCATGTCATACATTAGAATTCCATATCCTGGAAATACTTTTACTCCATGGGGGCAACCCAACTGGTCTTACATGCAAGCATTAGGAGGAATACCTATTCACACGGATGGAGGTGCCATAAGGCCACCTTATGGTGGTCCTCCTCCTGGTGGTCCCGGGGGTCCTGGTGGTCCTCCTCCTAGTGGTCCCGGGGGTCCTGGTGGTCCTCCTCCTAGTGGTCCTGGAGGTCCTGGTGGTCCTCCCTTTGTTGGTCCCGATAGTCCTAGTGGCCTCGGAGGTCCTGGTGGTCTCGGAGGTCTTGGTGGCCCTCCTCCTAATCCTCCTAATGGCCTTGGTGGTCCTGGCGGACTTAACCCTAGAGGTCCATCTTTCAGAGGTCTATCGTCTCATCAGCCTTTTCAACAACCTATGTACCAATCCAATTACGACCGTACTAGTGGTTACATGCCTTATAAGTATTACCAGTATGTTGAATCGAATCATCAGTTACCTTTCCTAGCAACTTTGGACTTGCCTGATTTTTCCAAGTTGATCAATGACCCCATTCAACAAAATCCTGTGTGGCCCCGCATTCCAGTCAAGTTACCATCAAATATCCTGAAATTTGATGGAAAACAGGGAGATGATCCCAAAAATCACGTTATGAATTTCCATCTATGGTGTTCGTTTAATTCCTTGATGGGTGATTCTATTTTATTAAGATTCTTCTAGCACACTTTAACTGGCACGGCTGCGAAGTGGTACATCGAACTTCCACGACACTCATTTGTGGATTTTAGTGCTTTGGAAACTGTTTTCCTCACACACTTTCAGCTACCCATTTGACACGAAACAGGTACAGACCTTTTAACCTCTCTGTTTCAAAATCCCTCCACACACATTTCATATCGTATTCATGAGTGGAGAAGGCAGAGAAAGCTCATTAAAGCTCCTATCCCAGACCAACTCTTGGATTATTGGTTTACAAAATATTTGTTGCCACCCATTGCCCGAGATGTGGCTATGGGGGGTGTTGTTCCTGAAGAGAAAGCCATTAGTCACGCACAATATCTAGACTTGGTCTATTCCCAATCCGGAACTTTTTACAACCTCATTCCTCAAGATCCTCGACCCAACACTGACCCAGCTAAGTCACCTTCAAAAACTCCTGTTGATGGGGTTATTGGTTCAATCCAACCCCCGTCGATGGTTAAAGCTGCCAAAAAACCCAATACTTCCACTCTTGCTCCTTCCAATCCTATGATTTCCACCAAGATGAATGCTATTCAAAGTATGCAATCATCTGGTAATAAGAAGAAAGGAAAAGGTAAAAAAAAGAAACCCAAAAACCAACAGGAAAACCCCAAACCTACGGCCCCAGAGAATGACAATAAAGGAAAAAGGAAAGCTAAGTATCCCTGCCTATTGTGTGGTGGCGATCACTTCATGAAAGAGTGTCCTCGACGTGATGAAATTAATAAACTTTTAAAGAGTAACCCTGCACCGACAGTTCTCATCGATCATTTTCCTTCTCAACAACAATGGGTAGACCACATGTCTAACCAGGGAAATTCTAGTTCCACAGAGGAAATTCAGATGATGTCATCAGATAATATTAATCTAACAACTCGAAGTTAGTCATATGACAAACCAAAGGAGAAGAAAATTGAGAAACCTTCTCTTGATAAAGCTCCTTCTACTGGTTCTCCCACATTCTCGTCCAATGGTCCCCTAACGATTAAGAAGCCTAATCTCGACATGATTTTGTGTCCGCCCAAGAGTACTCTTAGGAAGGTTGTTTTTAACCCTACTGCTCGAGCTACATTGTTTTATAGTGTTGTAGAAGACCTAGATTAGGCACCATGTGCAATGTCTACCTTAGAAGTGCTCCAAATCTGTCCCACACACTGCAAAAACTTATTAACCGCTTTGGGAGCCACGGACCTGAGTGACACGAATCTGATTCAGTTCAATCTAGAGAACCTTAAACCTAGATTACCCCACCAACTGGATTTTCAAGTCATAACTAGAGTATTTGGGAAGAAGGTCTTTAGGACTGTTCTAGATGAAGGTGCTTCAACCTCTATTTTGTCTTTGTCCTGTTGGAAAGCCATTAGCTCTCCCGAGCTAGTAAAATCACTGATGACACTAAAAGCCTTTGATGGAAGAGGTTTCTAGCCCAACGGTCTTATTCCAACCCATTCAATTGAACTAGGGGGCAAAACTGTTTCCATTCAGGTGGAAGTAGTGGATGCCCCATTAGACTACAATCTTCTCTTAGGGAGAAACTGGTTTTATGCTATGACCATTGTCTCTTCCATGGTATTTAGAACCCTCTAGTTTTCACATTTTGGAAAAATTGTAAAAATTGATCAACTTGATTTCTGTACGCCGAATGTTACCACTCCTACAACGAATAATATCCCTTTGCTAGGCCAGTCCCCTCCTCCTTACCAGTCGATTGGGGTAGGGATGTTGAAAGACTTTGCCCTCATGGGCGTGTTTCTGTCAACCCCTTCTAGCACAGAAACGACGACAATCAATATGATCTCTTCAGTTAATTATGATCCTAAGGGTAAACAAGTTGTTGAGACATCCTCCCTTAGCCCGCATAAAGTAGTTTATGATGCCATCCAATATGTTTCTGATGTTCCTACGGATGATCTTCATTTGGTGGCTTTGGATCCTTGCCACCTGCCCTATTGGTTAGAACCTTCGCTTCCTACTCTGGATTATCTCTCCCAGACATTTCCATTGGATGATTCTATTATAGAGATTATGAATACAAGTACATCCATATGGGAGGATCACCATCACAAATCTTCGTTCCTCCCCAATACCAGTTCGGCAGGTAATGATTTTGTATCTCTCTTGGGTACTGATATTGTCGACGATCCACAAACACCTGTATTGTTGCAAGATTCTGAGTCTGAAGGCAATTTATGCAACATTACCAAAACGGTTCCAATCGACATATTAGTCAAGTCTGGAACTATTGAACATGTTCACACAGGGAAAAACTGTTCAATAGATTAAACTGAAGAGTATAAAGCACTTTTTAAAGAATTCTGAGATATTTTTTCCTGGTCTTATGAAGAAATGCCTAGGATAGATTCATCTATTATCATCCATGAGATCAAAACCTATCTTACGGCCAGACCGATTATGTAGAAATTGAGACAAGTCCATCCGTGAAAGGCTGCGGCTATCAAAGCTAAAGTTGAAAAAATTCTGAGGGCAGGATTTATCTATCTTGTACTACTAATGGAATGGGTATCAAATATTATTCTTGTGAACAAAAAGCAAGGAACTATTCGAGTCTATATCAATTTCTAAGATTTGAATAAAGATTGTCCCAAAAACAACTTTTCGACTCCACACATCGATCAGATTATCGATAACTGTGCTGGGAGTGTCATCTTCTCATTTATGGAAGGATTTTTCGGCTACAATCAGATTGAGATATTTCCCACCGATCAACATAAGACAACATTTATATGCCCGTGGGGAACCTTTTCCTACAATAAGTTACCTTTTGGCCTTAAGAATGCTAGGGCCACGTTCCAGCGTGCCATGTCCTATGCATTTCATGATATTAAGAACATTGTGGAGCCTTGCCTTGACGATCTCCCTACGCATTCACAGCTACGAGAAGATCATCCTCGACATCTTAGAGACATTTTCCTAAGATGTCACCATTACAAGATATGGTTGAACTCACACAAATGTGTTTTTTGCGTTGAGACAGGACGTCTCTTAGGTTTTGTAGTTTCCAAGGATTGTATTTGGATTGATCCCTTAAAGATTGTTGTAATACTTGATTTACCTGCCCCAACCATCCTACTTGAACTCCAAAGTTTGCAAGGGAAGGAAATCTTTCTTCGTCATTTTGTTTGTAACTTCGATGAGAAAATGCATGGTTATATGTGTCTCCTTAAGAAGGATACTCCATTCTTCTAGGATGACTAGGCCCAGCGAGCCTTCAATAATCTCAAACATGCTCTAACTCATTCACCTGTCATACACCCCCCAAATTACTCGAAGGATTTTCTCTTGTATGTTTCTGCCTCTACTACTACTATCGAAATGGTGTTAGCTCAAGAGGGCCAGAACAGCCTAGAACACATGATTTATTATGCCAGTAAGAATCTTCTATATTCCAAAACTCGATACTCGCATGTGGAGAAGCTAGCATTGGCTACGGTCATTGCTGTCCAAAAATTTCATCACTACATCCTGCTTCGCACCACTACTATACTTGCGGACCAAAACCCTATGTACTACATCCTAACTCGTCAGGTTCTAGGGGGGAAATACTCCTGATGGATTGTTATCCTACAAGAGTTTGATCTTGAATTTGCCAAAGCTACTTCAAAGAAGTCATTAGTTTTTGTCGAGTTGATGTGTGATCTTCCCTATGCTTTAACGGATTTTGAGCCCAGTGATTCATTTTCGGATGAATTTATGTTCCTAATAAGCACAACTGAAGTGTGTTATGGATATTTAATCATTTATCTCCAGACACAATGTTTTTAGCCTACTATATCTCGTGAGGATCATCGCCGCATTCGTCACCACGCAAAATACTATCTTATCCTCAATGATACATTGTATAGACGTGGTATAGATACCATTCTCCGACGATGCCTCACCCATGACGAGGCTAAACAAGTTCTTAATGAATGACATTCTGGAGCATGTGGCGGTCATCTTTCTGGGATGGCTACAGATCAGAAAATTCTGCGCCCTGGCTATTTTTGGCCTTCTATTTTTAAAGATTGTCATGAGGCTGTTAAGAAATTCCCACCCTGTCAACACTTTTACTGAAAAAAGTGCACCCACCCTGCTCCATTACACCCCTCATTTTCATTGGCCCTTTCTTGAAATGGGGGATAGATTTCATGCATTGTAAGCCTACCTCAACCAGGGGGCATGCTTACATCATAGTAGCCATGGATTATCTCACTAAGTGGGCAAAGGCTATGCCTACATATGCAGAGGATGGTAAGAATTCCGCCCTCTTTCTTTTTAACCATGTAATAGCTAGGTTTGGATTTCCTCGGTCTACTGTCACTGATCACGGATCACACTTCCAGAATCAGATGATGGTAGAGTTAAGTGCTAAGTTGGGTTTTCGCCATGAAAACTCAACCACCTATTATTTGCAAGCTAATGGTCAAGTTGAGTCCATTAACAAAGTTTTAAAAACTATGCTACATCAGATGGTTGGAGATCACAAATCCAATTGGCACCAGACTCTCTTCTTGGCTCTTTTGGATTATAGAACTTCAGTGAAAACAACAACTAGTTTTACACCTTTTCAATTAGTATATGGACTAGAAGATGTCCTACCTATTCAGTGTCAGATTCTATCTTTGAAACTTGTCGTTGAACTTCTCCCTAATACTTCTACCGAGGAAGAAAGGTTTTTATATTTGACCAACCTTGACGAAACTAGATGAGATGCTGCCTTGGTTAATGAGGCACATAAGAAACACGTCAAGGTGCAATACAATAAATCTGTTGAACCTCATGTGTTTAATGAAGGCGACCTAGTCCTGACTTATGATCAGAGACATGATAAGCTAGGAAAAGGGAAGTTTGAATCAATGTGGTATGGTCCTTTTATCGTTTCCAAAGTTTTAGAGAAAGGGACCTATGAGCTCGTGGATTATGATGGAGTCCCCTTCAGGCAACCTTGCAATGGGTTGTACCTAAAGAGGTACTATGCCTAGATTATTCATGTATGGTACCTTGTATATATGTACATTATTTAAATTTTCAATGTGTTTTGGTACTTTCAATATGGTTTTGAGTTTAATGTGTAGACTGTTTATACCATGTTTTGGTTATGCATATCAGATGGCTTTTTATGGCTTTGCCGATGGTGCTTGCCGCCATACCCTGAACCTTGCCTCAGCTGCTTGGGTTCTGTATTCCCCTGCACACGATCTAGTGAGTTCAAGAGTAGTATGTATTGGTCTTGCTACCAACAATATCGCTGAGTATGAAGCAGTCATAGGTCTTTTGATTGAGGCTGCATCCCGGGACATTCATGACTTGGTAGAGTTCATGGACGCACAATTGGTGGTTTGTCATTTAAAATAGGTTTACACCATCAGAAACCCTATACTACTCCGTCTCTATCAGAGAGTACGTTTATTGGAAAGGTCATTTGAAGTCATTAATTATAGGCATATCCCTAAGGCAAACAATGCAGTTGCTGATTCATTGGTAGATTATATCCTCATTCGTAGCATGAAAGTTAAACATGGTTCATNATATATATATATATATATATATATATATATATAAGTGTTTTAAAAAAAAAAGGTCACGCGACCTCATCTGAAGCACTCTGGCTTTCAGACAGCAAAAAATCATACAAAAATATGAAGCTATGGTAGCTTTCAGTGATACATCATGTAAGAACTAGTGATGCTCATGGTAGCACATAACAGCTCGTACTACTCTACGTAGCAGACAACTGAAGCATCCTAGCACCCCTATTGTGTCCCTCTGATAGCGCATCGGGAGATCATCAATGGATGCATCGGGTATGTCCAAAGTTAACCTCTCTAGGTTCTTCTCCAGCTCTCCCATAGGGTCATTGCCTCATTGAACAAAGTGAGCTCCCACTCGTCTGTCCAGTGGGGATGATCCCCCAGGTTGTGCAGCTCCAACATCTGTATGAAAATGTTCGGTCTCATTACTATACATAAAACATAAAAAATAAAAAACATTAAAAGACAAAAAACACAAATAACTATATTAGGGTTTTGTTTCTTACCCATGTCTCCCCATTGCCCTCCAGGTGGAAGTGGTAGGTCAGGGTCACCCCTGAAATCAGTGCTTGCATAAGCATAATCCTCAACCATGAGGATCTGGTCACTAAGCCATCGGAAGAATGGAGCCCCAAACTTCACCTTCCCTCTGCTGGCTCCTGTACGAGCCATGATCTTGACCCACCTTAGCATACAAGGGTCTCTCACCCTAAGCTCAGTAAAAAATACTTGGGGTCTCAACTGAGGGATCTGCTAAAAAACGAAATAGGCTAAGATAGAACCATAGCCAACCTATTAGTTCTCCCTACCGACACTTGGTCAGCTGGTCTTTAAAGACCTGTAGTAATGCCTCCATCTAGTTGAAAAAGGTAGGTTCCATAGCCTTTGTCGCATACAACATATGTGCCCTAGAAGCCTGATGAGGCCCTTGGCTCCCAGCCAGCCTATGCATGGTGAAAAGAAGAGTGTGGAGAGGAAGATTCACTACTGCCTTGATGGGAATCTTTCCTGAAGTTCCAGTATCGGGAAGGCAGTGGCTGTCAATCAGCTCCTGAGTAGTCACGTCCCCTCCATGGGAACCATTCAATGAAATCGGGGCACCCCATCTCGACAATCTAGTCAAGAAGTAGATTTCTTCTACCTCAATGGTCAACACATGTGCCCCCACCTCGAAGTATTGTTGTTCTGGGTTCCACATATGGAGTATATACTCTAGCAATATCTCATGAGACACCATACTAGGTGTGCAGAAGAACTTGAGGAGGCTACAGTTCCTCAATGAGGCTATACATCCCGCATTTCTTTCAACAAGGGAATCATCATCATCATGCTGTTGTTCCTTCCATATCACCATTTTCAACCACTCGAAACCTACTAAAAACCATTAATGGACTAGTTAAAAACATATCCAATCATCAAAATCAATTAAAAGTTTGTGTTTTTGCCTATCCATATATTTTCCCCAAATCACGGTCGACACTGCCTGAGCTCTGTTTGCACAAAGTGGTGGCACCACCTGAGCAGGGTGTTATGAGCACGGTTCTCATGGTGCACTGCCTGTCCCGTAAGGGTCAAGAGCGGTGCCCACATTTTAAGTTTAGGGCCTGCCTAAAATGACAAAAAACCCTCCTAAAATAAAAAATAAATGCTTAAAAGTGAAAGCTTAGGGCTTTGTCTTTTACCTGGCTCTGACGGCGCTCAAATCGGACGGTCGAATCTCTCAGAATCAGCAGCTAAAGATCTGGTTCAAAGTTGCTCCAAAATGCTCTTGACTAGTGGTAAATAGTGAAATGTTTTGAATTTTACTATTTGAAATGACTTTTATAGCTATTTTAGAGTTTTTTAATGTCTTTTTAATATTTTAAAATCGTTATCATTATGAAATCCATGCATATGACTCATTAAAAGTCATTTTTCGAGAAATTAACGTTGCTATTGAGTTTTGCAGGGGTAGAAATGAAAACAGTAAAAATCTATGGGAAGTTTGTTTTCGACTTTTTCGTACTTCCTTAAAATGGAAAAAGTCCCTGAGTGTTTGTTTCGATACTTTGGTCACGCTCTTAGAGCTCAGTATCAAAGTTTTGAGTCTTTTTTCTGATTCTTTTTAGGCTCATAAAACTATTCATTGTTAAAAACAGACCTAATGGAGACTCCTTTAAACTCTTTTTGGACTCCCTAAAAGTGAAAAGATTTTCAAGTACTTGTCTTCTTCATGCTCGTAAAAGTATTTGAAGAGTCGTCTCTCCGATGGTAGGTTATCTCTTTTTCCATTCGGATAGACTATTTTACAAAAAATGACCCTTTGTAGTTTTCTTTTGTCTTCATTCAGACTCTCTAAATATGAACGATGCTGAGTTTTCTTTCATTGGACTCGTTAAATTAAACACTGGGAGACCCTTTTTTGGGAACGAGCCCCTCCTTTCTCAGGTTTGTGAAATATATGGGAATGGACTTGTCTTCAAATAAGCTTAAACGAGTGTTTGCTACCCTCTTTGAACTTGTAAAAATGAAAAGAGTCTCTCATCAATCATGATGGGGGAATTAAGGGAAGGGAATCATTTTGCAAATCCAATGGCAGTTGTTTGTCACCTTTGAACATGTCACTTTTCTGCATATCATTCAGTTAATTGGGTATTCAGCTGATGTACAAGTTGATCCACTTTCATGAGTCATGTCACTCCTTTGAGTTTTTCAAAAGATTGGATTATTCACTGTCACATTATGTGTCTGTCTGGTCTAGTCATGCTGCCAAGTCTTTTGTCATGCCACCCAATGTTCAAAGGAAGAAAGAAGTTTAACTCCGCAATTAAAACAATCTTTGTGTCAATACTTTAAGTCAGTCCTATGGTTACATTATCTACGATATTCTAAAACTTTGTTCAAAGTTTTGTGTCATCGATGTGGGATTCATCACAACCCTCCTTCAACGGGACTATTCCTGTTGATATCAACTCATCATCCAGGAAGTAGTCTTAGAAACAAGTTTAGTACCTTGAGATCTGTATGCCTCAATGACATATTCTCTTGCTATTGACAAAGGTTCACATCATTGGCCTTTGATCGAAAGACTCTGCTGGGTGTTCAACACCAAGACATCTATTTACACTCAGTAGATCGTACTAGGGTACCTTGGGAATCATTGACATCAATGGTGATTTCGCTCGCACTTGTTATCGATTCGCCTTATTGACCGGTAATCAAGTGGTTTATACCATGTTCGACTTTAGAGCATTGTAATCACATGGATAGAATCGTACTTTGTGGAAGACAAGACGAAGACCCTAGGTATTTGTTAATGCTCCCCAAGTTGCGATGGAGTATATTGTATGAAGTACCAGCATAGATCCACATTTGTATGGTCATGGCTATGCTCAAATTTGTGATTGTATGGCATAGATCTACGTTGTATATCTAGTAGATATGTCCAAGTTTGAGTCCTCTATCACATGGATCTATGTTGTATTCTAGTAGCCATGGTTGTTTATTCCTCTCATGGATTTGTCTTGTATTGATCTATAACCATGATGATGTTACATCTATTCATAAATCAAAGTATTGATGTATTGCAGATGCTTGTTTGATGACACTCTCTGAACAAGCTGGCTCTTACCTTGAAGTGATAACTTTCTCTATCAAAGCTCTCGCCTATCATATAGCTCTAGCCTCATGCTTTGGGGGCATTTTGTTACACTCAAAATTTGTCACCAACATGTGATAGGATCCCTAACGCAGAAATTTGCCCTCAAATCCCAAACTTGAAGAAAATTCTTCTCTAGGTGTTGATTCTAACATACAAAATTACAGCACTGCTTCTACCCTCAAGCAGATAAGCGGTACCCTGTTCAGCACTGCCCTAGTTGTGTGAGAACCAGGCAGTGCCACCACCTTTAGCCTATGTTGTTGATGCAGTTCCTACCCATCACTGCTTTGTCATAAAGGGGTATAAGCGGTGCCCTTGGTAAAAAGTGAAAAAAGGAGGTTTCTCGAGGCTTCTAGCACAAGAGCCTCGTGTCTAACCTTATCCCTACTCACCTGGGTTGGTTAAGGTCGAGATCCCCCTTTGTAGGATCTTGTGGCCACCTCACCCACCAATTTCTCAACCATCATATCCATTTGAGCCTTATAAATACAAGCTCATACCCCATGGTTGGGGGGGAGAGATGAAAAGTAGAGTTATGTTGTTGAATTGATACCCTGGCATAATCCATTAGAGAGCAATTGTGGAGCAAGTTGGAGCTATCGGGGACAAGGTGCTAGTTTTGTGAAGGAGTGTATCGACACTAAGGCACATGGTTGTAAGCTATTTCATTTACTTTCTAATGCAAAGTTGATTTATGTCCCACATGTTTGTTGCGTTAAACTCACATATATGTTATTGGATTCCTTAGTCACTAATATGGATGTGTAGATGATTTTCTGGTAGCTTTGATGTCTTTGTGTGTTTGATATGTTTTACAGGTATACAGGTCCTTCATCAGAGTTACATTCCATGCATCTATAACATTCAGGGAAGGTCTTCAACCGAGTTATTCACTCATTTGTTCTGGATCTGAACCATTCAGACCAGAGGAACAACTTTTGTCTGCAGAAGGTGATATATTCCTGATAACAAGGACTTGTTTCTCCCATCTTAAAATTTCAAACCTTTTCTCGCTTACCGGTTATTCATACTTAAGAAAAATTAGATGCATAAATATGGAATTTAAAATCTGATTTTACTTATGCATATGTATTCGATATATAACTCTTTAAAAAGTTTCATCTTGAACTAGATCCAAAGTAGGTTCTCAAAGTGTTTTCTTCAAGTAAAATTTCACAATTTTTAAGAATTTTGAGTAGTATAAAATTATGTACTTTCCTTTGACTGATTCATGATATTCTAACATTTTTAGTTGCTGGTTTTTAAAATTCTTTAAGAAAAATAGAAGGACATCTTGCTTAAAATCCAAATTTTGGGTCACCCGAGACACCAAAAAAATCCTCCTTTCATCCCCTTTCTTCATTCCTCTTCATTTCTAGTAAGTTTGTAAGTATTCTGATCGATTTTAAAGGATAAAAGTGTATTTTATTTCATCATTTTATCACTTTGTAAACTAATATAATAATAAATCAAGTGGGCTACACAATTCCCACACTCCATCCCCCTTGGGGGGATTCACAATGTCCTTTTATGGTTTTTTTTCTTTCTAACCAACAAATGCACGCAATCTGTCTTCTAGAAAGACTATATTGTGTAATCAATTTTAAATTATATTTTTTTATTGCATCTTAGCATAAAATAATAATTTTAAACCAGACTCGTTTCCATGAAGTATGCTCTCACCACCAAGCAAACCGTTTTTCAATTATTGGTGGATGATCAGAAAGGGACACATAGTTTTTTGGTTCTCTTTTGTCATTATTTTATTTTCTTTTACAACATTTTGTTTTTTTAATTGGAACATACACTTCATTGTAAACCTCGTGTATGATGTTTCTTTATGTGGGATTTGCCTAGTCGTTGGGAAATCAAAAGAGATTTGCGACATTTTTAATTTCCACACATTAGCTTAACAATGCATTAATAAAATTAACTCAAAAGAGGACCTACCAATTGTGGAAGCAGTTCAAGGAAGTTTTACATACTTGTGATTTCCCATTGATCCCACCCATCTGTTGATGCCTGGAAATCCCAGGTACCGACAGTAGGGATTCTCCCCAATAACCGTTCCCAATTAGATCGTTTACTGTTTGGTATGGGGAATCCGACTGGTTAGCGGCCCAACTACCGTAGAATTAAAATAATGTTTTAAGTTTGTTTTACCGGTTACAGCCCGGTCCACTGTTTATGTAATTTTTAGTTTTGGATGAAATGCAAGTGCCTAAACTAAATGCAAGTGATCAGGGAGCAAAATCCTCAACACTTGATGTGTAGGTTCTTACCTCCAGTCTTTTCCCTTTTGCTCCTCAATCACTGCTAAGCAAATCTACCATATTCTAATCTATTCTAATCTAATCTACCATATCCCCCAGATGATAAAATATTATATGTAATTGAGTAATGTACTGTAATGGTGCTAATGGAATCCTACAGGTAGTTGTTCAAATTCTACATACACAATTACAGCATAAATGATAAACAAAGATAGCTCTATTTTATTAACACATTCATTACTCATTCACATGTACAAGATTTCTAACGGAAAGTAAAATCATCCATAAATTGTAGAAGTAGTTCAACAAGTTAGAACAATCTCACAGTTGTATAGCAGTCTAAAACAGAAATAGTTCATCATTTACCAATCCACACAATCCATTTGGAAACTCGTACAATCCTTCCTCTAGCAAAATTTGGTTCTCTTTATTCATAAAAGAAGTAGTTCTCATACAAATAACTTCAGCATCTAAACACTATAAAAAGTCCTTTCTAATCTCTATTCTACCCCTATTTATACATTTTACAAATGCTTCTTGGGCTACCCCTGCCTTTTAGGCTTCCTTGACTCTTCGACTTACAAAACTTGTATTCTAGTGTATTACACTAAAAAAATGAAAAAACAATATAAATATTGCATTGAGTACCAAATAGAGACAAAACAGAGTCCTAGGTGTGCCCAACTGGTTTCCCAATGAAATTGCTCCATGCACGAACTTCTTTAGTGATGACTCGATAGTCCACCGGTTCTAACAACTATGCAGTTACTTCATGCTTAGCTAGATAAGATTCGATCTCTTTCACCTTTGGTGGGGTCAGCATTAACAAATACTCTAAGAGATATTTATGAACATAAGCTTGCACAACCCAAATTCTGATTGCTTCCTCATTAATGCTCTCAATATTTTGAATACTTTGCTCATCTGTCTGCAATTTTCCCTAAAGATTCTTCAAATGTTGATCTCTGCTTGGAAATTCTTGAACTTGGGTTTCTGCTGAAACTTGGCATCTATTATATGTCGTGCACATTTTCTTGTAAAACTCCTTACACTTTTCCACAGTCTTTTCAATTGATGTGTTCAATCTTACTTCTGCCTTGTTGCTGAAATTTAGGAGTGCCAAGTCCATTTTCAGTTTTCCTGCTTTTTTGGGGGGCATGTGTTCGGGAAAAACTAAATTAGCTCCAATATAAGTTAGCTGACTTTGCACAAGTTCTGTGACCTCTGATGACTATTTCCTAAAATTCAGTGATTTATCTACTATTTATTTCAGTATGGCCTCTATTTGCTTAATCTTATATACTTCCTCTTCCAGTTTTAATTGAACATGGTGTATTTTCCTTTGCATTAAACAAGCTTGACCACGAAAAGGAGTAATATCAGGCAATTTTTCATTAGCCATCTTGAGTTGTTTCTCTAGCGAGCTATTCTGTGTCTCTAGTTCCTCTACTCGCTTACTAGCTGCGGATTTCTGTGTTTCCAACTCCAAAACCTTGCTTTCATGATCCTTCTTCTCTCCCTTGGTGATTGTGACTGCAAGTACTAATGCATCCTTGTATGACTCCAGAGCTTGATATGCTTTCTTGAGTCTTTCAAACTCTTAAAAAGTATCATCATTTTTTCTTTTTAAGTCTTGTCATTCTCTTCTTTATTTTACCAGAGTTTCCTTCATCTTGATCATTATTTCTTTGTAATGCACAACATCTTCTACCATCTTACTTGCATTATCTTCGTTAGCTTGTGTTGTTTCTATACTGCCATGGAAAGGAGTTGAGGATCTTCATTGGTTCCTTGCATGACTTTTTTTTTCTGTCACCATGACTTCAACGGGTCGATCAACTACTTTCAACCTCTTTTCTGACCTTCTTATAATTCTTTTCTTATTCTAGTAAAAACATATTGTGCCGAGGCTGGCTACAACATGTTTAGTGGATGGGATGAATGGTACCAATCCAAGCTCTACTAGAGGAACTTGGCTTCCTATTAGTGTGTCACCTGATGGAACAAAAGGCTCAGTTGGATTGTCATGGGCTTGGTCCTGCTCCAAATTCATTATGTCTTGGTCTTCCTACTCCTTCTTCTTCAATTCTTTAGCTGCCTTCTTTGCCTCCTGTCTTGCTCTGTCAGTTGATTCATGTTGCATCCTTTCTTTTGCTTCCTTTTCCCTTTTTTCTTCTTTGTTTCCCTTTCTTCTTCTTCTTCCTTTTTCCTTTCGGCTTCTTCAACTAATAATTTCTTTACTTCTTCAACTAAGCTTTTTTCCTCCTCTTCCTTCTTCTTGAGAGCTTCTTCTTTCTATTTCTACTGTTCAACAGTGCTAATGTTGCTTCCTTTGCCTCCCGTAGTCATGATTTTCTTCATGAACCATTTGTTCAAAGCGGTCATGTTACATGCATTTCGGTATACCTCCTCCTCCTTATCAAAATAATCAGAGTATTCAAAATGTACCCGTACAGAAGCAGAGTATTTTGAAACCTTGTCCCAAGAGTTGTTTCTATGGAAAATTTTCTCTCCAAAATGGAGATTTTCTAGTTCTCTTACAAAGTCAGGGGCACTCTTCACCTTAGTAAACTTATAACTACCAATGCAAAATTGTGGCGGTGGGTAGACAACTTTCCTCACATCGAACAAGAAATTCCCGAAACCGTCTATGTACAACTATCATACTACCTCCTTATGGATAACATAATCTGTGGCGTATCTTGGCAGTAATGAAGGAGCCTAGGATCCTCCATACATCCTCAAATACAAGCCTTCCGTGGAGAAATATTAATCTCCATATTCACTTACCGTCTCCATTGTTCCTTCGGACATGCAATTGCATTCTTTTAGAAAAATCAACTCTTATAATGGAAACAAAAAATCTTCACAGATAGTCTTGTAAAAACTAAAATACTTGTGTGCCCACATAATTTGATATGCGTAGTACGCATGAGTCCTAGTGGGATTCAAATTACAATTCAAATTTGGGAATGGGTGCGTACATAAGATACAATCAATAAAAAAGGACCTCATGTAGAATTCAAATTTCCTTTGAGTCAGACCTCCTAATGCTGCATCTATGCATGATGATAGGTTATCTGCCACAATGTCTACCCAGTTGAAGATAGTGCCCTTCATGGCTACATGATATATCATCGGGATCCAGCTCATCTTATAGAACCTCCCATTTGCTCGGTCGAAGATCCAATTTAACATCAGGGCTATGAGTCAGTACAGGGTGCGCAAGTTGGCGGTTCCATACTCTCCTGAGGATTTCTGGTGAAACTACTTCCCAGATATCATCATTCGCTTAGCACAGTAAAACACATGTAAATCCAGATCCCTTACCCATTCATATATCATATGAACCTGAGTGCTAATAGCTTGCAAGATTTGGCTATATAGGCGCGGCTGAAGGAAGCAAAAGGTTGTTTTTATGTGTTTGACATGATCATAGTAACTGCATCTACCCGAGGTAGGATCCATCCGATCACCTTGGCACAAGGGAAAAGCTCAGGGAGTGTAGCTACTTTTGTGATAGTGGATTTTCTTATGTTTACATACAATGGTATGTTTTTTAACCCTACATCTGGAACAGTCTAATATTTGATCATTTCATAAATATGTCCCCATTTAAATTCAGGTTCAACTCCTATAACAACTTTTGTATCCTCGTAAATAATTTCCATTATGGGTAAAATCTCTATGTCTGAGTCATCTCCTGTGTCCTTAGCTTTATTTTTCCCTTTCTTTGGCATGGTGTTGTATGAGGATTGAGGTTGTAATATAAACATACCAATAAATGTCTTAGATTTACCGTGACCAAAATCTTGCATTCATATGGGGTGACAGGGGGGGGGCGGGGTTATCTTCACCCCAGATGGAAAAATAGAAACCAATTTCTCCTAGGGGCTCAGTGCGGAATCAAATAACATTTCCGAAGCATTAGCCCTTTGGCAAGGCCTTTTGATTGCCAAGAATAAGAGAATTACAAAGCTTTCAGAGCTAGGGGATTCGAGGATAGTTATCCAAGCACTAGTTGAAGGCTCTCTTCCAAATCATATGCACCTTAGTCAACTGATAAAAAGGATTCAGTCCCTTGCCCGTTTCTTCCACAAAATCAACTTTTTCCATGTTCTCAGGGCCCACAACAAAGAGGCGGACTTAGCGGCAAACATTGGAGCCTCGCTAAGCATCGGCTCCCTCCTGATTAGTGGATCTTATGAATTTTTACCTCTCCCATAAAACCGGGGTTGAGAGCTTGGAGCCTGCATGGACATGCGCATCTCCCACGTTCCTGTTTGGTGGTGTGTTAAGTGGACATGTGTCCTCATGTGGAATATTATGGAACCGGTAGGTTGCATTTAAGTACAGTACGATGGCGTACTTCAAGAAAGCGCAAGGGAGGTTAACAGTGTCATCGATCTACCTTGAATTGGGTGAGGTGATGCAAGAATTAATGCAAAGCATGATGATTCCTAGTGGTCTAGTGTTTATGTTCGTGAGGAGCAGAGATATAAAGTCCAGGAAGGAGAAGGGGAGAGGAACCTTGGTCTAGCTGTTCTGCAAGCAAAATGAGGTAGTTAACAGGGAAATTTGTGGGAAGAGTCTGAGGGTGTTGGCATCGAAGGTGGCCAATATTTTTGGTGTTTTTTTTATTGAAATTATGGCCTCCTCTGAATCTTTGGGATCTTCCCTGCCAACATTGATAGACTCTGATATTAAAGAGGAAGTGCAGAAGCTGAAAGGCACAGTGGATGTAATCGATACTAAAGGAGGAAGGAGGCTGGGAAATGTGGAAGGGGACCTTGCATTTATGAGGAAGGAATTCAAATGCTTAGTCAAAAAATCCGAATCTATAGTCGTCAAGCTTTTGGAAAACCTGAAGGTGAAGGTTGAAAAGCTCGAGCTGAGGGTGGTGAAAATGGAATGCACGAAGAATTCAGGTTCGTTGGTCCGTCCCTATGGGGAAAACAATTATCTTATGGATGATCCTTTTGTTAAAATGCAGACTGTTACGACTCCTATTGGTCTTCTTGAATTTCGTATGTTTTGCTTTCTCTCAGTAGTATATAGTGTTAGTAATGTTTGTTGTTATTTCTATAGGTTGTAATGGTCTCTGTTAGTGAATGGTATCCTAAACTTGTATAGTTTCTAGAGATATACTATGCTAGTTTGCTGCTTTTGTAAGAGTGCTTTTGGACCTTCTTTGTTGCTTCCATAAGGTCATTTTGTATTTGGGTACTGTTTCTGTGGTTATACCACCTCTTTAATATAATATAACCATTTCTGTCAAAAAAAAATCATGCATTCATCATTAATAGAATACACTGAAATGAACAACTATTATTAAGATGAATGAAACCTAGATAACAAAATATAAGATTGTATTCAGTTTTGAATATGATGGAGAGCAACAAAATTGTATTTACCACCTCATCTTTGAACATCTCAAATGGACCTGTGATATAAATCAAAGGTTGTCCAGTTACTTCAAATATAATAAGGCGTACATTAGATCAAAGTTGGATTAGTTCAAATGTAAGCTTCACATGTTGTATCAGGATTTTAGACATCTGACTCCGAAAACGAAACTCCTGGTGTGTTTATTCAAGATCGTCCTGCACATTTCCTAACTAAGATTCCTTACAGGCTTAACCCAAACACTCTACTTTAAATATGAACATGCTAGGGCTTCTCTTCCTAGAAGCAAATGACACCCTTACGATGACTTTGTAAACCAGGGAAGGTCGAACCCTAGTCTGTCTCCACAGCATGAGGACAACTCTTTAAAACCCTTCACCATCCCTAATAAACAACATCCCTTCAACAACTGAATTCTAACTCTGAGATACAATGCTTCTCCTTGTGTAAATCCAATGATGGCATCCCCCTTTTCACTACATGTTGACATAAACCAGAGGAGGCACAGTCGAGGAAATTCTCAACTAGCCAAAACCTCACTAATGAAGAACCAAAGGTTTGACATACCACCATCTATGTCCTGCGCGATGCAGACAGATGGAGCGGAGCAGGTAAACCCTACCATGGCGAGGCTAACCACTAAAAATTTGGGATGTTAAGGATTCCCGTGCGAATCAACTTGGGGGAAAAACCTCCAAAGGTCAGTGAGCTCAAAAGAAACGAAATGGAGCCCTACGAGGTTGGGAGAGGATTTAAACCACCACGACATAGAAAAAACCTAACCCCATACATGCTAAAACCCCTAAACGTCGTTTTACCAAACCAATATTTACAAAAGGAAACCATGATGAGGTCAGAAACCTACCTGGAAAATGGTGGTGCAAACGCTGATGAGGAACTTAGCTCGAGTGGTCTGTGGAAATTCTAGGTGTCAATCATCAATTGGGGTGCTCCAAGCGGGCTGCGGTAATAATCCGTAAAAATCCCAAGGCTTAAATAGGAAAAAATGCGAAAAGAGTCATAAATACAGTTGCTGGGTGGAAAACCTCATTGATGCCAAACTACAAGCCCCATAGGCACTTTACTGAACCGACAATAAAAATGAAGCCGCTTGAGACCATGTCAGTTGAACCCATGAAGTATTTTAGACGTTACCGGATGGAATTTGTTAACGTTTGTCGACGATTGGAATATCAGAAAGATCCTCCAAACCTCAATTGGGGTGAAAAGAAAAACAATCTGTGACAGTATCAGATCCAATATTGTAGTTCTTCTGACACTATTGCAGAGACTCATACAAAACTCCTGCAAAAACTTATCAGCCAAAAGACGAAAGTCTCATCGGTTGCCAACAATCAGTCCTGCCAAACATATTGGCGCAAAACCCTGTGTTATGTTGATGCTATCATCACAACATTTTGCATAAAAAGGCCCATTGGAAAACTGATGGAAATTTCCTGACTAGAGGTTGTCAGATAAGAAAATAATTTCCCCCCTCCGATAAAATCGGCACAACTCTCTGATTCTACCCGATAATGTCAGCGCCAATTAGCGAGATCTCCCGACAACCTTCGTAAAGGACTCGATAAAAAATGTTGGAAAGAAAAGGATCATCTCACTGGTGATATCGGCTCCAAAGACCGAGCTTTGTTGACGTATCGACAAACTCCCCAAAAGTTCCCGAAACTCAATAAAGTAAGCAAACAAAAATCGAATGGAAAGCGTGAGCTTCTCCGACGTATCGGAAAACTCGATGAGTTCAATTGACACATCTGGTGAAAAAATTGATTTCTAACTTAGCGCAAAAAGGTGTTTTCCAATTCACTAAAAAAAACTAATTCATGGAAAGGATCATCAAAGAGAAAAAGTAGTCTAAGAAAGTTTAAAAGATAAAAAATCTAAGGAGGGGCCCTAAAATCATAAAAATTTTGGGGTAGCGATTGCATCAGCAACAATTGGCGACTGCCTGGTGAACACAGATCTCTGAAAACTATCTTTTCAAAACAAAAACTGCTATATGGCTTTTGATTCGAGCAACCTATCCCAGGATTTTCAAGATCATTTAAGATTCTAGACTTTTCTAGGAATGTTAGATTCAGAACCTCACATTGATTGTAGTTCCTTGTGGTATGGTAACTAGGGTTAGAAGTCCCGATAACTCTTTTGGGGCCAAAATTTGAGATTCATTTTTTCACCTCTGTATTTGGTTGTTGTCGGATATGACACCGTAGGATCATGATAGAGTTAGATAGACACATTCGTTTGTTCCTCGTTCCCATTCCTTTTGCATTCTTTTGATGCTTAAGACTTTTGAGTCTTCCTGAATTGCTTCTTTTATATTTGAGATTTGTTTTAGGTTCTTCCATCCATAGTGTCCTTTTGTGAGAGTGATAACTTGTTTAAGCTCACGGATGGAGAAGAAACTTTTGAAAATCCAATCATTTTACTGATTTATTTCTTCAGTATACCCTTTTGATATATATTTTATGTTCTGGAATTTTGACTCTTTATATTAAGCTTTTTGGCTCTCATTTTGTGGCATGGGATCATTTTGAATACCATACACATGTCCGTTCTGCTTCCTTTTCGTGGATATTTTGCGGCAAGCTTCTTGGGACATATATTAATGTGAAAGTGGATGGAGCCCAAAAATAGTATTCTAGACCTCATCTACCTCAGTTATTTTACAGGGTTTAAATAGGACTTCAATGTGTTCTTAAAGTAACTTCCTTTCAGCAGTCTATTAAATTAAAGCATCTTGTTTTGATCAAAATTGTGCATAAATGACTTTTAATGAGCAGTTCTGTTCTTGGATTAAAAACATTTGGTTGTTTATTTAGATTCCAATGTCTCCCAAGCACCAAGAGATTAATCTGGCCTATTCTAGAATAAAACAACTAAATGAAAGAAAATTATCAAAACAAAACAGTTGCTTATTTTGAAACAAAAATCAAAATGAACTAAAGTAAATTAGAAACAACAATTGAAAGGCATGAAAATAAGAAAATAAATTTTTTATTTATGTACAAACAAGTCCCTAAGGTGCTAGGTGAAATAAGGTTTGAGAACCAGACCATTAACAGGAAGATTCTCTTCCCACCCTTGTAAATCCTGTAACTTACAAGTCGAGGGGCCTAAATTTTCAGCAATCTAAAATGGGCCAACCCATAGGTGTTGAAACTTTGTATCCTTTCCCTTTTCATATTATGGGTGAATCCACTTAAGAACAAAGTCTCCAACCTCAAAACTTCCCTTCCTAGAATTATGCTTATCAAACCATCTTTTGACAATTTCCTGCTGGTGTTCAAATCGTTCTTTGGACATGAGCCTAGACTCTTCAAGTTTCAGCAATGAATTAATTTGAGCTTGTAAAATGAAGCGACCAGATCCTCGTGAGGCTTGGGCTAACTGAGAGGATGGGAGTAAAATGTTTGGGGGTAGGATATCCTCTTTCCCATAAACTAGAGTATAAGGGGACACACCTAAGGAATTCTTGGGGGTGACCCTATCTTCCCATAGTGCATTGGGAAGAGCTACATGCCAACTTCTCTAATTTTCTATAATAGTCTTCTTTAAAATCATGATAAGATTTTTATTAGTTGATTCGGCTAACCCATTACCTTGTGGATAATAATTCGTAGAATAATGTAACTTGATTTCTTTTTCACTAGAAAATTTAGTTAGCTTAATTGATGAAAAATAAGACGCATTATCGAAGACAAGTGAAATTGGAACCCCAAACCTGGTCATACTATTTTCTTGCAAGAAGTCGATGACCACGTCCTCGTTCACTTTGCGTAATGGAATTGCTTCTACCCATATCGTGAAGTAATCAGTAACTGTGAGAATATACTTATGTTTTAATGAAGAATTTGGATTAATTTCTCCAATGATTTCATGAATATCCCATTGTTCGAATGGCTCTGAAATAATAACAGGTTGTAAGGGTCCAGCCGCTTTTGCTAGTATTCCCCCGCTTCTTTGGCACATGTCCCATTTTCTTACATAGGCATGAGCATATTTAAACAATGTTGGCTAGTAATATCCAACTCATAGAATCTTGTGTGCAGTAGTATCTCCCAAAAAATGTCCTCCGACAGGCCCATCATGTAATTCTTTAACAACTTTAGAGGCATCTTCTTGTTCGTTGCGCCTCAGAAATACCCCATCGTAGTTCTTCCTAAAAAGAACTTCGTCAATTATTTGGTAAGAGGATGACTTTAAATGAAGTTCCCTTGATTGTTTAGAATTCCAATGTTCTGTTAAATACCCTTATTGAAGGTAATGTACCAGATCTCTGTACCAAGATTCAGGTGTTGTAAAGATAGGACATATATCAATCATATGCAATTCTGCTTCATTTTCTCAATCATCATCTTCATTAGTTTGAACTTTAGCAATTAATTTAAATAGCCCTTGTCCTTTGACAATGGTAGCTGGTTTGAATTCCAAGTAGTATTCCTGTAACGCTGTCACCCAATTCCCTCTTTGTTCACCCAATTCCTTTTGTACAAAAAGGGCTCTAACAGCTGGATGTGGAACAATTACCTTGGTTCAGTTTTTTAGAATGTAAGGCCTGAATTGCTTCATTGCTTTAAACACTGCATATGCTTGCTTATCTACAGCAGGATAGTTCAACTCAACCCCTTGTAACCCAATTCTCATAAATATATTGGGTACTCATCTCTCAATTCTCCCTTTTGTGTAAGCACTGTTGCAAGTGATTTATCCGAGGCAAAAGTGTACAAAATGAAATCCTTTTCAAAATCAAGACTTTTAAGAGAAGGAACGTGATCTATTGCTGCTTTGATGTTGTTAAAGGAAACCTTTTCTATATTGGTCTATTTAAATTTCACACTCTACTTTACCATTTTTTGCAAAGGCTTTACTATCTGTGCAAAGTCAGGAACAAGCCTTCGAACAAAATTTATAGTACCCATGAATGATTGCATACATTTTTTGTTTTGGGTAAGGAATCTGAGATATGGCTTCTATTCTCTCTGGGTCTATGGAGATTCCCTTTTTAGAAATAATACGACCTAACAGTTTTCCCTCTAATACCGCAAAGATTCTTTTCTTAGGATTTAAAGATATTCCATATTTTCTACAACGATAAAAAATTTGTTTCAAATGAAAAACATGATCTTCTCTCTTCTTAGAGAAAACAGTTACATCATCTAGATAAACTACCACACTATTGCCGATTAACCCCCAGAAAGAAACACCATTTCCCTTTGAAAAGTGGCTCCAGCATTGATGATACCAAAGGGCATTCTTCTATACACAAATGTTCCCCACTTTGTTTGAAACGTGGTTTTCAGCTGTCTTCCTCAGCAACCAACACTTGGTTATATCCTGAAAACCCATATAAAAGGGAGAATAGTTCAAAACATGAGATTATTTGTAGGTTCTGTTTCATTGGTGGAACTAGGTAATTATCTTTATCTGAATCCCTATTCATATTTCATAAATCTACACATAATATTATCTCACCATATTTCTTTCTTACTGGCACCAAATTTGCTACCCACTCTGAATGACTGACTCTGAAAATAATCTTTGCATCAAGCAATTTCTTAGCTTCATTTTGGATCAATGGTTCCAGTTTTGGATGCATCTTTCTTAGTTGCTACTGGAATGGTTTAACGCTTGCTTTAATTGGAATGACATGTTGGATAATATGGGTGTCATAGGTCTTCAAGTCTTCACATGTCCAAGCAAAATGTCCTTATATTTTGAAACAAACTGATAAATTTTACTTCTTTCTCACAGTGAACAACATTTTCCCAAGTTTACATACTTGGGTTCAGCCTTTGTCCCAAGATTAATCAGTTCATACTACATAGATGAACTATTTGTTTTGACATTTGCAGGTCTTCTGAATTTGTTGTTTAGATCGAAAAACCCTTCTAGCATTTTCACTCATTTAGGCATGAAATTTCCACTTTGAAGATTAGCTTGATGCTCTTCATCATCAATCACCGAGTCCTTGAAAGTTTCATCACTTGTTAAAAAATCTATGATTTGTTGATCATTATCAAATACTCTCAAGTATGTAACATTGTGTGGTATCGATGGCCTAAAAATGAGTTCAATAGAGCATTTGTTATTAGTGGGTACTAACCTTGCAGCAGAAACAACTAAAACATTAGCTGTCGCATTTTGCAATCTAGGAATCGAATTGATATTGAAAGCATTGAAATGTGTTATAAGATCCCAAACTTTAGTTTGGTATCCTTTTAAGTACGGTGACAAATGATGAATAGTGTTTCTAATATGTCTGACAATTATCTCAGATTCACCAAATACCTTTAAATTTTTAACTTTAAGGTCAATGGCACTTTTCAAGCCCTAGACTAGAGCTTCATACTCAGCCGTGTTATTTGTACATTCAAACTTTAGTTGACAAGAGAGAAATTGTTTGTTCTTTTCAGGATCAATCAAGACACAACCTGCTCCTGGTCCCTCTTGAGTTTTGGAACCATCGAAATACAATGACCAAAATCTATCTTCTAAATATACATGATTAGTGTCACTTTCTGAGTTATAAACTAAGTTAACTATATTACAATCAATATTATTAGTCCATGAAAAATGAAGGAGTTCGAACTGTGTGTCTGACTCGCGACTGGCTTCTTCATCGTGATAATTTCCAGGTTCAAATTCTATAAAATAGTTACCCAATACCAAAGATGAGAAGTTTATAAGTTCATTTTCCCCTTCCAATTGTGTCACATTCTGTTTCATGTACGGTTCCCTCATCACCTTAATCTGATTTTGACTGTTCTTATGGGGAAACCACAGGTGTGACCAATCAGTTGCGAAGTACCCATTCAGTTTTGCAGACCAATCCCTTCTCAATACCAAACCATACGCCTCTGGTATATCTACTACCATAATGTCTATAAACAAGAAAACTCTTTCATCTGCAGATAACCGAATCAACAAAATTTTCATTTCTCCTATTACTTTGACTGCAGATATTTCCAACTGAATGATCTTACATGAAGATGGTGTAGGTTGACCATTTATATTTTTACATATCGAAAGTGGCATGACATTAGATGAAGCTCCATAATCCACCAAACAATTATGCACATTATGGTTGAAAATATCAAAAGAAAGTAAAAATGTCAAAGTTTGAGATTTAGACTTCCCTCTAATGCTAGCTTCATTGATTTCTTTATCCGATTGAATGCCATGCCGGGATCTACTGGGTTGTGGATCAAAATATTCCAGGATATTCTTTCTTTGCTGAGGTAAATTACATAATTCAAATAAAGAGATATTCACTTTTGTTTTCTTGATGTCTTCTACTACGTCATATCCCATATCATTTTCTACTGGACCTTTATTACTACTTTCTGTTGTATTCTCTACTACATTTACAGGATTACTAGCTGCCGGGACCTTATCTTTTTTGTTGACCATATTAGACTTAGACATTGTTTGGGTATTACTGCTAATCTTCTTCATACTTTCTTGTATCTTCCTAATATTAGGCAGTAATAAGCTTTCATCCATCACTGGTCCTTTACTCCTAGTTGTAACATTAACTGCTGAAAGTTGAACTTATTCAGTAGGATCCTCTTCATCTAATCCCAATGTAGGTGCACAATCCCATAAGACCATCACAGTTTCATGTGTTTCTTTTGGTTTATTTGCTTTTTCTTCTTCCACCTCAGGATCTGTTATTTGAGCATCTAATATTTGATTCATAACTAGAGTCATTGAGTTAATCCATTATGGGTAACTCTTTTTGAAAATAACATTCTTGATGAAAAGTGCAGAAATGATCCATTCCTACTTCACTGAAATTCAAAACAGAAGAATTGGACATAGGTGGTTGAGATGTTCCAGTTTCTTCTCTTTTCTTAAAATAAGGTTTGAACTGTTTCTTAGAAGAACTAGCTTCATTATCCTTTTCCAGATCCACAATCTTATTCGATAACTTTTGTACCATCTTAACTACATTTTCCAATTCAGTTGAATGTTCTTCCTTAGGTTTGGTTAGTAGCAGAGGTTTTATACCACTGAAAGTATTTACCTCTGGTTCTGCAGTGTGTTTGTTTATGCTTTCAAGTTCAGCTTCTACTTTATTTGCTTCTTCATAAGTTTCCATCAAAGAAGGATTTAATTCTCTTTTAACAAACATTGTTATGCTAGGACAGAGTGCTGAAGTGTAGTATTCTATTAAAGTTTCTTCAGCAGGCTTTATTGTAGTGCTGAAATTATTTAGATGAGCAGCAAAAATCTGGTTAAAGTATTGCACCTTTTCTTTCTTTTCAATTCTCATAGATAACAACTCTTTCATGAGAGTCATTGTGGTTCGTTGACTACCAAACTTGCTCTTAAACACCCTTACAAAAGTATTCTGATATGTTATTGAATTTTCTTGTAAACTGAAATACCAAGTAGAGGCCTTAGCTTCAAAGGTATGAGGAAAAAGTCTGCATACCACATCTTTGTATTCAACATTCAAAATTTCAAGAGCCAAGGAGAAACTTTGCAGGTGGTCATCTATTGAAATGCCTTTTCCGGGGTCGAAGTTAGGTAATGCCTTTTCAGGATTCTGAGCCAAAGCATGTAAAGGAGGAGCCATGTTGAGTGGTGTTTTGGGTCTCCAAAATAGTTGATTAGGATTCATGGGTTGATTAGTATTTGGGGGTTCATTTCCAACCATGATTTTATGAGGATTCTGCGATGGAGATTGAACAGGTGACTATGTTGGAGACTGAACAGGTGACTGTGTTGGATACTGGAAAGCATGGGAATCTGGTCCCAACTGATCAAGTGGTTGAACAATCTCTTGTATGGAAAAATTCACCAATTCTTCCAAATTTCCCACCAATATCGAATCTTTACTGTAAGTATGTACTTTCTTGGAAGCATGCCTTCTCGGTAATTCAAGGATTGCTTTCAAGCCCCCAAGCTTCTTTACACAAGACCTTGTATGTATTCTCATGTGGTTAACTACTTCAAATGGAACTCCATAGAGGCATTATGGACCTTCTTCGTCAAAACCTACTCTTTCTTTAGAAGTGAAATCTTCAGGAAACTTTTTTTCAGAGCTATCACTAGTGGAATAGTTTCTAGTAAATGCATTTACTTTTCCAGCCATGCATTAGAGGCCCTCCTTCTAGCACCAAAACTGTCGATTCTAGGAAAATCCCAGGTACCAACAGTAGCGATTCTTCCCAATAATCATTCCCAATTAGATCATTTACTATTTGGTACGGGGAATCCATCACGTTAGCGACCCAACTGTTGTAGAATTAAAAGAATGTTTAAAGTCTGTATTACCGGTTGCATCCCGGTCCACCATTTATGTAATTTTAAGTTTTGGATGAAATGCAAGTGCCTAAAATAAATGCAAGTGATCAGGGAGCAAAAGCCTCAACATGTGATGCATAGGTTATTACCTCCCATCTTATCCCTTTTGCTCCTCAATCCTTATGTTATCACTCCAGGAAACTCCTCTAGGTTGCAGCTCGAGGATGCCTGGTAACTTACAATGTTTTTGGGGTTTTCTAATATGGATCAAGTCAGGTGAACTATATTACCTTCCACTCTTAAGACATGCATGAAACTCAATCAGGTACAAGGATTTTAGTTACCACTGTTCATACGTTGACAATAAGGTGCAGGGATGGAGAACTCATTAGGTTGACAGATTTACACACACAGATGCATATAAATGGCTAAATCATGATAAGGATGGTACTTATAATTCAAATCACATCAACATGCAAATAGGGTGACAACTATCAGTCATTAATTAACTTGAATATAACCTGAATAACACATTCAAGCACAAGCACAGAAAGGACAGAAATGGAAGCTGAACAAATGATAAGAAAAGAGCTTATATTAAATCATGAACAAAATGAGAAGCTAACAATAGTATGGTCTACAAGTCCCTGAAGTCGAACCTTTTCCATAAAATAAGTTTTAGGCTTAGTATAGCCTTTACAAAATACATAGATCCTGAAAACTTGGATATGTTTTTTATAAAAATAAACAAAATAATAGTTTTTTGCAAATTAGGTTAAAAAACCCTAATTAACTACTTGTCTAACTAACTGAAGAATTAGTTCACTATATGAACCTTCAACTAACTGAGGTAACTGCTGAAAATCACTGCTATTGGCCCTCTGCTGGTTAAGTCACTATTTTATTTTGACAGCTAGGTGTTGGTGACCTTTTCCACTGTTATGTCATATTAAAACTGAAACATACCTTTCCTGATGCTTTCTTCCGCGTCTTTCATCTTTAGACTTTGTCCCTGAGCCATCTATATTCACCCAAAACTGGTCCTGCAAGCCAAAATTTAATTTTAAGCCTCTGTCTACTTTCAGTGGTTAAGAGGCTAGATTATTGGAACCATTAGTTGCCGAAAGCAGTGCTTTCGGTGGCTAATGAATTGCCCCAACGTTCGCCTAAGCCACCGAAAGCCCTGTTTTCCAAAAATTACTAGGTTTCTTCCAAAAATGTTCTTTTAGGCCTGTCTGCTCAGCTTTTTTCTTCAGTAGGCTCTATGCTTGGAGGGTTAATAGTAACCTGGCTAGTTTTTGGAGGCTAAAGGCTAACCGTAGCTTCATCTAGGGTTTCCAACGTGGGGTGGCTGCTAGGGTTTTCCTTTGCCTCCTTCAGCTAAAGTCTTTGGAGCCTAATCATCCTGTATAATCTAGTATTGTCTTTTAGTTGCCTTTTATTCAGTCTTTTTAAGAAAATATATCTTTCTCTCTGCTCTAGGTAAGACTTATGTAGTAGCTTATTCCTGCTGGTCAATGCAGCATTATTTTTATTTATTTCCCTTTCCAAAATCTCCATCTCATAAATTTGCCTCAGTAATTGATTTATCTTTTGAGCTTTGGGATTGCTGGAGGAATCCTTCTCTGTTGGTTCCTCTTGCTCCTTTGGTGTGGGGGAAGGTAGTTCTCCAGTCACTGCTATAATCTGTAGAGCTAGGTCTGCACCTTCCTCTTGCTCCTCTTCAAAATTTGAGTAGGGTAGATTCAAAATATTCTCATTGTGTGTTTCAGCTTCCTGGCCCTTCTCACTGAAGTCCAAGTTCCTTTTTACCTTCTTGGATTTGGAAGAGGAGGGAGGGTATTCTGCTGCTGCTAGGGATATATCCCTCCTCTTTCTTCTCCCACTCCTTGGTGTGCTATACTTTTTCGCAGGAGACATCCCCTTCTCTTCTGGCTGAAGGCCTGTCTCAAATCCATTCCAAAACAAGAAATAAGGCCATGCCATATTCCTTCTTTTCAACAACTCTTGGATCAACAGTTGGATAAGGCCATGGTGAGACAGTCTGCCAACAATCTTGGTTGGCTGGGATTTCACTTGGTGTGCCATCTTTCCCAAACTTCTGTTTAAGTAAAAGAGCAAATTTAGTGGGCTTTTACCTGTGAAGTGGTTCATTAACTTGAAATGGTAGATCATGGCTCTGTTATATCTTTGTTCACATGTTAGGTAGAACACAATGGACTTTAGCAGTTGCTTCCACCTCTCTTCCAACCAGGATGATGGCACACTCTTATTCCACACCACTCCTCTATGCTTAGGCTTTAGGTAAGACTTGAACTCTACATCTTTTAGTATGGTGGTTTTGAACCATTTTTCTCCTATTCCAGGGAGTTCAGTCACTTCAGTGATTAGGGTTTCATCTATGTGAAATTCCTCTTTGCCTATGACTACCTTTGAACCATCAAATGAGAGGGCAAATTCCTCAACCACCAGCTGATGGGAACCTTGTATCTTCTCACAAAAACTGTAGCAACCATCATCTTGGAAGAGTTTACAGACCTCTGGATGTGCTTCCAAATAGCTGATATCTCCCAACTCTTGCCTGAGAGCAGGTCCTCCCTTCTTCATCTTGATGAATGCCACTCCTAGGTACCTACAAAAATAATTCTAAGCTCGGTATGACAGTGTGTTAGCAGGCCGCTTTCTCAGAGATGGTTTTCCTGGTGGAGAGGAATGCTAAGACCGAAAGTGAAATTTGTTGGAGTTTTTGGCGCTGATTATGAGGGTTTTTGCTGTCATGATGGATACCGAGGTCATAAGGTGATGGTAGTAGTTGATCTTCTAGATTTCCTTTTCCCAGCAATCATATTACAAATAAGCCTAGATACTCGGTCATCTTTTATACTGTTCTTTTGGACAGGTGGAAGAAAACTAAGGGTTTCCAATCCTATTAGTCCTTTATCAGTTTTATAACGACCTCCTTCACTTATTTCCACATGTGGTTATGTAGGATCAAGTCCTTTCGATGGTTTGTCACGCCCTTCACTAATCGTTTATCTTGCTGATGGGGTTTGATTTGACTACTTTCTAACCATTTCCACATTTTAACTTTTCGGTGGTTAACAGCCTTCGAAAGTTTGTCTGCTAGCCGCTGGAAAGACAACTTTTGGTGGCTAATGAAGTGATATCCCTTTCTCCTAAGCCACCGAAACCATTATCCCATTGTCACGGTGAAACCCAGCTTTTGGTGGATAGTGGCCTCACCAAAAAACCCTTTTAACCGCTGAAAACCCCTCCTTCCGGTGGCTAATGAAATGTTCGATGTTTCACCTAAGCCACCGAAAGCACTTTTTCCCCGAGGCTTATTTGCCTACTTTCGGCGGTTAAAATATGCTTTGAACTATTCAATAAGTTGCCGAAAGCATCACCTTTTGGTGGCTAATGAGCTGTCTGGAGTCTCACCTAAGCCACTGAAAGCTCCTTTACCAATGTCGCTTGCTGCCTACTTTTGGCGGTTAAAATCCTTCTTGGTCTTCTCCCTAAGATGCCGAAAGCAACACTTTTCGGTGGCTAATGAGTCATTTGAAGTCTCGTTTAAGCCACCGAAAGTGTTTTTGTATTTTACTCCCTTGGGCCTGCTTTCGGTGGCTTACTTTTATCCTACATTAAACCGTTAACTGCTGAAACATAGCCTTTCGGTGGCTAATGAGCTATTAAGAGCCTTGCCTAAGCCACCGAAAGCTATAACTTCCAAATTTGTCAACCATATAAAAAATAGAGACCTTCAATTTGTTAGTCATCCTTAGATCTTTCATTACATAAATCAAATTCTTCATACTATCAAAATAAATTTATTTTGGGAGATAACATCTGGCTCCTACTTGGGGATGGGTACCTCCTAGTGAGGTCCCAAGAATCCCAGACCAAAATTCCTTTCCCCGGAAACAACTAAAAACTTAACCCTATCATTTATTGTTCCATTGGGCATGGAGTTTATTCTGTAAGCAAAAACAACCTACTAACTACTAATTTACAATGACAAGGCCTCAGAGCCTCAAATAAATTAAAGTTTCAGAAACCCCCCATTCATTGGGCCATTAAACACCTCTTCCCCTTCCATATTATACAATTTGAAGGTGTTATTATTATGTACTTGAGCTATCACAAAAGGGCCAATCCACAAAGAATCAAAATTTCCATGTTTTCCCTTGTCCTGTCTGACACCATCCCACTTTAGGACCCAATATCAAACCTGAAATTTGTCTACTTTTGCTCTTTTGTCAAACATGCCCTTTATCCTTTGTTGATGGGATTTTGATTTTCCTATCACTTGTTCTTTGATTTGCTGCAACTCCACCAAGTCCATCATCCTCCTCACCATATCATTTGGTTCATCTTCCTCTTCCTGAAGGAATTTTGCCATTGGCAGAATGAGTTGAATAGGAAAAATGGCCTCAGTACCATAAACTAACTTGAATGGAGAAGTCCCTATAGATCTTTTGTTTGTTACCCTATCAGCCCATAAAGCAAACTTAAGCTTAGAATCCCAGCATTTCTGATTTGTCTCCAGTAGTTTTCTGATGATCCTAAGTAGGCTTTTGTTTGATGACTTAGCCAGGCCATTGCCTTGAGGATAATAGGATGTGGAATGCACCAGTTGAATGCCCATTGACTCACACATTTTAACTAATTCCCTAGCTTTGAAAGCTAGTGCATTATCAGTTACTAACCTTACTGGGCAGCCAAACCTGCTAAAAATATTCTCATACAAAAATCTCATGATGACCTGATGAGTGGCGTTCTTGGTGGGTACTGCCTCTATCCATTTGGTAAAGTAGTCTATGGCTATTAGGATCCATTTATGCAGCCCAATGGAATATGGATTTATTTCAGCTATGAAATCCAGACCCCATTGCTGAAAAGGACCATTCACCACAATAGGCCTAAGGGGCAAGGATTTGAGCTGCTGCTTCCCTATAAATCTTTGGCACTAGTCACAAGCCCTTACAAAAGTACATACATCAGAAAAAAGGACTGGCCAATAGTATCCTGCTCTTAGGATCTTGTGGGTTGTGATCTTCCAATAATGGTGGCCCCCACATGTGCTGGAATGAAAGTGATGCATGACCTGCTCTGCTTCTTCTTTATCTAGACATCTCAAAAAACTTCCAGACTGATCTTTCCAGTACAGCAGTTTGTCAATTATGCAAAACTTAATAGATTTTAATTTAAGGGCTCGTGCTTGATTAGGAGTGAGATCAGGAGGAACTTCTAATTTCTGCAAAAAATGAATACTACCTAAGTACCACTCACATGAAGATAGGTTTTCAACTATGGTGGAATGTCATTCTGATCTTGATCTGCTTCTATTGCTACCACAGTTTGCAATTTTGCTAATTTGACACAGGTAAAGTTTATCCCCATTAGTTCACAATTTTCTTTAGCCATGAGTTTGGCCAGACCTAGTCCCTTTACTAGCTTAGTGGGTTTCACCTCTATATCGAACTCAATGAGCTTGGCAATCCACTTAGCTGTCTTTCCATCAATGTCAGGTTGAGTCAAAAAATCCTTCACAGCAGTTGAAGGGACATAGGGAAGAACTTTTGCATGGAGAATGTAAATTCTGAAAGTCTTCAATGACTTTATGAGAGCATAATCCTGTTTCTCAATTGGATCTTACTTCAGCTCAGCATCTCTCAAGTTTTTGCTGAAGAATGCAATTGGATGATCAAGACCCTCATTATCTTTTTGTAACAGCACAGCTGCCACTGTGTCATAGGATGCAAAAGAGAAGATGTAAAAACTCTTGGTATAGTCAGGACTAATCAAGGTTGGGGCCTCCATGATAGCTTTCTTGATATCTTTGAAAGAGATTCTTGCCTGGTCAGTCCATCTTATTTCTACATCCTTTTTCAGCATGGTTATTATGTGCTTCACCAGCTTGGAGAAATTAGGGATGAGCCTCCTAACAAAGTTTATATTACCCAAAAAGGACTGAATGTCCCTTTTTGACCTCAGTATGGACAGCTTCTGGATTGCTTCCATCCTTACCAGATCAATCTTTACACCTTCAGCCGAGACTATGTGACCTAGGAGTTTCCCTTCACTGAGTGCAAATTGGGACTTCTTAGGATTGAGTGATATCCCATACCTTCTGCACTTCAGAAATATCTTCCTCAAATGCTGCAAATGGTCATGATGGATGTGAGAGTAAATAGTTAGTTTGTCCAAGTAGATGAGCACAAATTTATCTTTCAACCCTACAAAAGCTAGGTCCATGGATCTCTGAAAATAGCCCCAACATTCATCAGCCCAAATGGCATTTTAGCATACATGAAAGTGCCCCAGGGGGTGGTAAAGGCAGCCTTCTCTTGGTCATCAGGGTGCACAACAACTTGGTTGTATCCAGAGAAGCCATCCAGGAATGACATGACACTAGCCCCTGAGACTTTCTGCAACAGGTGTTCCATCTTGGGCAGTGGATAGTTGTCTTTTTTGGAACATTTGTTCAGGTTTCTAAAATCCACATACAACCTGATTTCCCCATTCTTCTTCCTTACCACAACTAGGTTTGCAATCCATTTGGAATACCCGAGGGGGATTATGATTTTCAATTTGAGGATCTTATGTATTTCTTTTTCAATTATTGGTAATAGGAGAGGACTGATGGATCTCAGCTTCTACTTGAAAGGGATGGTGTCCTTCTCCAAAGGAATCTTGTGCTAGATGATATTGGTGTCATAGGTTTTCAGGTCACTGTACTCCCAGGCAAAGATATCAGCAAACTCTTTTATTGGGCTACAAAATTTTTGACCTCTAATCAGTAGTCAACTTAGTGGATAGATTTATCAGTTTTGGATGGCTTTGGTTACCTATGTTTTTCTCTTGGACAGTAGGGTCTTGCTCCTTTTTGGCAGGCTTGAAAGGGATGTCATTATGATCAAACAACTCTTCCAGAGGTACTAGACCCCGAGGTATATAGTTGCTAGGTAATTGGACAATGTTCCGATCAGACACTTTATCTTTCAACTTGAGCTGTTTGGATTCCCCCATGTTTAGGTTTTCCTGATCTATTTGTATATCATAGAATTCATCTACCAGTTGAAGGAATTTGCTAAGCTCATCATCATTCTCAAACAGCTTCCAAAATTTGACATTATTTGGCAGGGAAGGTCTGTACTTAACCTGAACATCATAGCTAAGCTTAGGAGGTAAAGGAGGAAAAAACAGATTTGCAGAGACAGCCAGGGAATCGACCAGGTGATTCAAAGCCCTAGGTATATATGACAGTTCAAAAAACATAAAGGAGTCTCTGAGTTTCCATAGCTCGTCCTTGTAGGCCTTTAGTTTGACATTTTTTATCTCAAAATGTTGTTGACCTACTGTATAATAAGGTCTGCATCTCCAAAAATCCTCATGCACATGATCCCCATCTCCTTGGTAGCTTTAATTCCTAGCAGCAAGGCTTCATATTCTGTTATACTGTTAGTGGTTTTAAAATCAAGCTTTTAAGACAGATGAATGTTTTCCTTGGATGGGGAGATCACTACTACACATGCAGCTACTGAGCTTTGAGTTCTAGCTCCATCAAAATACATGTTCCAGACTGTTGTGGTCACTTCTTCGGGCTGCTGACAGGTGGGCTTAGTGAGCTGGACTGATGTTTGCTGAGAATCATCTATTTGCAGAATGCATGACCCAAAATCAGTGTCCACTGGATAGATGGGGTGATTCACTGAATTTCTCTCATTACTTATGATGTAGGCCAACTGATTTTCCTTGTAAAGTCTCTTGGTCTCCCCTCCAAACATCGGGATGGTGGCATATGTAAGATCCATCTGCAGGGTGCCACCTATCATTTTGGTCCATGATCGAGACAGCAAGAGACCAAATTTTGGAGGGATATCAACCACTACAATGTCCATCATGATGCCCTTTGAAGGTAGCCGAGTTAGGTTCACAACAAGGTCTTTGATGAGGCCCAAGCACTTGACCTTTCTGGATTTAAAGGAGAATAAATCATGGGAGGGATTTGTAATGCTGAGACCAAGCTCATCCATCACAGCCTTTGGAATTAGGTTATGAGAAGCTCCTGAATCCAACAGACAGTTATGAAGGACTTTATCATGGATATTCAAGGATATATAGAAAGGTAAGTGGGCATGAGTCCTTTAGTTCTTTGATCATGGGACCTAGGGTTACAACAGGTTTGTCATCTTGCAGATTTACAAAGTCAGTATCAATATGCACCTTTGGCTGAAGAGAATTCAGAATGGAAGACTTGAATGCATCATTTTTCATTATCTCAATTAATGAGAAAGGAATCTTCAATTTTTGAATCTCTGACTGAAGGTTGAAAGAATAATGCAGCCTATCAGGAAATCTTACCTCATGTACTGGAGCGTTGAGTTGGACATGGTCAGGGCTTGATGAAGGTGTTGGTTTTTGCAATGGTTTTGGAACGACAGCCATTTTCTTTGGTAAAACAGGAGCCTTTTTAGTTGGTACAATGTTTTTGAGCCTTTTTATAGGTCACCTGACATTTTGAGGTACAATGTTTTTGCGGTTTTCTAATATGGATCAAGTCAGTTGACCTATATGACCTTCCACTCTCAAGACATGCATGAAACTCAATCAGGTACAAGGCTTTTAGTTACCACTGTTCAGAGGTTGATAATAAGGTGCAGGGATGGAGAACTCATCAGGCTGGCAGATTTACACACAAAACACATGCATATAAATGGCTAAATCATGATAAGGATGGTACTTATAATTAAAATCACATCAACTTTCCAATAGGGTGACAACTATCAGTCATTAATTAACTTGAATATAACCTGAATAACACATTCAAGCATAAGCACAGAAAGGACAGAAATGGAAGCTAAACAAATGATAACAAAAGAGCTTATATTAAATCATGAGCAAAATGAGAAGCTGACAATAGTATGGTCTACAAGTCCTCGAAGTCGAACCTTTTCCATAAAATAAGTCTTAGGATTTATAGCCTTTACAAAATACACAGATCCTGAAAACTTGCATCTTTTTTTTACAAAAATAAACAAAATAATAGTTTTTTGCAAATTAGGTTAAAAAACTCTAATTAACTACTTATCTAACTAACTAAAGAATTAGTTCACTGTATGAACCTTCAGCTAACTAAGGTAACTGCTGGAAATCACTGCTATTGGCCCTCTGCTGGTTAAGTCACTATTTTCTTTTGACAACTAGGTGTTGGTGACCTTTTCTACTGTTATGTCATAGTAAAACTGTAACATACCTTTCTTGATGCTTTCTTTTGTGTCTTTCATCTTCAAACTTTGTCCCTGAGCCATCTATATTCGCCCAAAACTGGTCCTGCGAGCCAAAATTTAATTTTAAGACTCTGACTGCTTTTAGTGGTTAAGAGGCCAGACTATCGAAACCATTAGCCACCGAAAGCGACACTTTCGGTGGCTAATGAATTGCCCCAGTGTCCGCTTAAGCCACCGAAAGCCCTATTTTCCAAAAATTACTAGGTTTCTTCCAAAAATGTTCTTTTAGGCCTGTCTGCTCAACTTTCTTCTTCAGCAGGCTCTGTGCTAGGAGGATTAACAGCAACATGGATGGTTTCTGGAGGCTGAAGGCTAACTGTAGCTTCATCTAGGGTTTCCAACGTGGGGTGTCTGTTGGGGTTTTCCTTAGCCTCCTTCAACTGCAATCTTTGGAGCCTAATCATCCTGTACAATCTAGTATTGTCTTTTAGGTACCTTGTATTTGGTATTTTTAAGAAAATATATATTTCTCTTTGCTCTAGGTAAGAATTATGTAGCAGCTTGTTCCTTCTGGCCAATGCAGGATTGTTTTTCTTTATTTCCCTTTCCAAAATCTCCATCTCATAAATTTGCCTCGGTAATTAATTTATCTTTTGAGCTTTGGGCTTGCTGGATGAAGCCTTCTCTGTTGGTTCCTCTTGCTCCTTTGGTGTGGGGGATGGTAGTTCTCCAGTCACTGCTACAATCTGCAGAGCTAGGTCTGCACCTTCCTCTTGCTTCTCTTCATAATCTCAGTAGGGTAGATTCAAAATATTCGCATTGTGTGTTTCAACTTCCTGGCCCTTCTCACTGAAGTCCAAGTTCCTTTTTACCTTCTTGGCTTTGGAAGAGGAGGGAGGCTTTTCTGCTGCTACTGGGGATATATCCCTCCTCTTTCTTCTCCAACTCCTTGGTGTGCTGGACTTTTTGGCAGGAGACTTCCCCTTCTCTTCTAACTGAAGGCCTGTCTCAATCCATTCCAAAACAAGAAATAAGGCCATGCCATATACCGTCTTTTTAGAAACTATTGGATCAACAGTTGGGCAATGCCATGGTGAGACAGGCTGCCAGCAATCTTGGTTGGCTGGGCTTTCACTTGGTGTGCCATATTTCCCAAACTTCTGTGTAAGTAAAAGGGAAAATTTAGTGGGCTTTTACCTGTGAATTGGTTCATTAACTTGAAATGGTAGATCATGGCTCTGTTATATCTTCCTTCACATGTTAGGTAGACCATAATGGCCTTCAGTAGTTGTTTCCACCTCTCTTCCAACCAAGATGATGGCACACTCTTCTTCCACACCACTCCTCTATGCTCAGGATTTAGGTAAGACCTGAACTCTACATCTTTTGGTATGGTGGTTTTGAACCATTTTTCTCTTGTGCTAGGGAGTTCAGTCACTTCAGTGATTAGGGTTTCATCTATGTGAAATTCCTCTTTGCCTATGACTGCCTTTCAACCATCAAATGAGAGGGCAAATGCCTCAGCCACCTGCTGATGGTAACCTTGTATCTTCTCACAAAACCTGTAGCAGCCAACATCTTGGAAGAGTTTAAAGACCTCTGGATGTGCTTCCAAATAGCTGATATCTCCCAATTCCTGCCTGAGAGCAGGTCCTCCCTTCTTCATATTGATGAATTCCACTCCTGGGTACCTGCAAAAATAATTCTAAGCTCTGTATGACAGTGTGTTAGCAGGCTGCTTTCTCATAGATGGTTTTCCTAGTGGAGAGGAATGCTAAGATCGAAAGTGAAATGTGTTGGAGTTTCTGGCACTGATTATGAGGGTTTTTGCTGTCATGATGGATACTGAGGTCATAAGGTGATGGTAGCAGTTGATCTTCTCGATTTCCTTTGCCCAGCAATCATATTACAAATAAGCCTGGATACTCGGTCAGCTTTTCTACTGTTCTTTTGGATAGGTGGAAGAAAACTGAGGGTTTCCAATCCTATCAGTCCTTTATCAGTTTTTTTTTTTAACAGAAACTATAAAAGGTTTATATAAAACAAGCTATGCACAACCATTCATTACAGTAGTGGCATAATAAAGTATTCATGCAGATCAAAAATGTTGCACAGAAAGCTTATCCGATGAGTTTTCCAAAAAACTACACATAAATTTTGTTCAAAACAGCTAATGTCATGGGTAGTATATACCCTTATAAACTGGTTACATAGAAAAAGACAGTAGAACATTTAACCATAACTAAAGAAAAACATATTAAGGATTGCCTCTAAAATTCCTGGGCTAAACTACAGACTCTTCCTCCATTGGGTGCTCAGCTGCTGCAGTGGCTCCATTCACCTTGCTACCTTGGTTCATGGTTATCAAACGCTCGAGATATTCCTGAATCCTGTCAACTTTGCCCATGATTTCTCTAAGGTTGCTCTAATTATCGTCAATCCGAGTGTCGTGGTTGCTGACCTGCAAAGAGGTGTAGCTCACCGTTTCTCCCATGCTTTTAACCTCCCTAACAATTTCTTTGTTGTCCATTATACCGATTGCAAGAATTTCATACAAACGCCACAGGTTCTTTTTTATATCCATTATTCCTGCACTCTCACCAGCCTGAGACATTCTGTCTTCACCTGTAGAGATATCTATTCGAGCAAAGAGACTGTGTAAGGCACGAACAGAACCAGCAAAGACACAAGCCTGGTTCTCGACCGAGAGACCACTAAGAAAAAGACTGAGGGGTAAGAGCTCCTGTTGCAGCAAGGAACATCCGTGCCTTTCTTGCTAAGCCAAAGTGCCCACAGCACCTTCTTTCCATCCTGTGCAATGGCAACCCAAGACCGTAATTCTTGGCAAATTGCCAGACTGCGAGTGAATTATACCTGAGCTGAGGTTTGGAGACCACGACGCTGAGAGGGATCTGCACAAGCAAGTGGAAAAGGCTGCGAGGGCTAGCATTTCCTTCACGAAGGAGCGAGTGAGGGGGAGTGCATGCCACGGGATGCCCTGCTACCGCCCGTCTCCAACGCCTGCAACTACATTCAACAGAACTCGCGCAGCCTCTTGTGAACCAGAGCCAAGAAATGAAACGGAATGGATAGACATATCGTAGCGAGGAGAAGACATAGCATAATGCTCGAAGGGACATTGAGCATGCAAGGGGGAGAGACATTTAACTCGAGGCCGGTTGGCCATTAAGTCTGCAAAGACCGAGAGAGGGAGGGGGCAAATGAAATACCACACAGTGAATGGAGGAGGGAAGGCAGGACAACAGTTTAAATGAGAGGAGCTGACGGGAAACAGTGTGGAGTGGAGGCCAGCTGTTGGGAGGTGACGCTGGGTGATGGATGGAGGGGTGAAGGGAGGGATAAGGGTAGGGGGATAGGAAAGGGGGATGGGTTTAAAAAAGATGGGGAAGGAGGGATAAGGGAGGAGGGATAAGGAAGGGGGAGAGAATGAAAGAGAAGGAAGATTAGGAGGGGGTCCTTTGAGGCTTCTAGAGAAGGATAAAAAGTCCGATGGGATAAGCCGCATAAAATGAAATTGCAGGGGAGACTTTTGACACCTCATTAAGGGATGAATTTGAGGATGGGAGGATTTCCGTTCTGACTATAATGACCTTGTGGGAGAGAGGCTCCCATGTTGGCCAGAGTCTCCACTGCAGAGTTATTGTGCCGAAGGATGTGGAGTGTCTCGTAGGATTTAGACATGAGAAGCTTGGCTTTGTCAAATAGGCGGCGACAATTGACTGCTCCAGAGGGGTGTCCATTGATCAGTTTGGAGATGACATGTTTTGAGTCACCGAATATCAGAACCTTTCTAAATTTTTTATCATGTAGAAGCTGAAGGCCCTGAAGAAGAGCCAGCCACTCAGCTTGATTGTTGGTTCTATTTCCTAGACCCCATGCGAAGGTTTGTTCTATATGTCCTCCGGTATCCAGGAGGATCCCCCTGCTCCTGCCACCCCTCAGTCCTTTATCAGTTTTATAACAACCTCCTTCACTTATTTCCACATGCGGTTATGAAGGCTCAAGTCCTTTTGATGGTTTGTCATGCCCTTTACTGATCGTTTATCTTGCTGATGGGGTTTGATTTGACCGCTTTCTAACCGTTTCCACATTTTACCTTTTTGGTTGTTAACATCCTTCGGAAGTTTGTCTGCTGGCCGCCGAAAAGACAGCTTTCGGTGGCTAATGAAGTGATATCCCTTTCACCTAAGCCACCGAAACAATTATCCCAGCGTTGCGGTGAAACCCAACTTTCGATGGATAGTGGCCTCTCCAAAAAACCCTTTTAACCACCGAAAACTCGTCCTTCCGGTGGCTAATGAAATGTTTGAGCTTTCGCCTAAGCCACCGAAAGCACTTTTTCCCCGACTCTTATTTTCCTGCTTTCGGTGGTTACAATATACTTTTAACTATTCGATAAGTTGCCGAAAGCATCACCTTTCGGTGGCTAATTATCTGTCTGGAGTCTCACCTAAGCCACCAAAAGCGCCTTTACCAATGTCGCTTTCTGCCTGCTTTCGTTGGTTAAAATCCTTCTTGGTATTCTCCCTAAGCTGCCGAAAGCAACACTTTTCAGTGGCTAATGAGTCATTTGAAGTCTCACCTAAGCCACCGAAAGTGTTTTTGCATTTTACTCTCTCGGGCCCGCTTTCGTTGGTTTACTTTTATCCTGGGTTAAACTGTTAACTGCCGAAACATAGCCTTTCGGTGGCTAATGAGCTAGTAAGAGCCTCGCCTAAGCCATCGAAATCTATAACTTCCAAAATTTTCAACCATATAAAAAACAGAGACCTTCAATTTGTTAGTCATCCTTAGATCTTTCATTACATAAATCAAATTCTTCATACTATCAAAATAAATTTATTTTGGGAGATAACACCTTGTTAAGGAAATCTACCATATTCTAATATATTCTAATCTATCCTATCTCCCAGGGGAGAAAATATTATATTTAATTGAGTAATGTACTATCATGGTGCTAGTGGAATCCTATAGGTAGTTACTCAAATTCTACATACATAATTACAGTAGAAAAGATAAACAAAGATAGCTCTATTTTATCAACACATTCATTACTCATTCACATGTACTCGATTTCTAACGGAAAGTAAAATCACCCATAAATTGCAGAAGTAGTTCAACAAGTTAGAACAATCTCACAGTTGTATAGCATGATAAAACATAAATAGTTCATTGTTTAGCAATCCACACAATCCATTTGGAAACTCGTACAGTCCTTCCTCCAGCAAAATTTGGTTCTCTTTATTCATAAAAGAAGTAGTTCTCATACAAATAACTTTATCGTCTAAATGCTATAAAAATTCCTTTCTAATCTCTATTCAACCCCTATTTATACATTTTACAAATGCCTCTTGGGCTACCCCTACCTTTTAGGCTTCCTTGACTCTTCGACTTACAAAACTTGTCTTCTAGTGTATTACACTAGAAAAATGAAAATACAATATAAATATTACATTGAGTGCCAAATGGAGAAAAAACAAAGTCCTGGGTGGGCACAACTGGTTTCCAGATGAAATTGATCCATGCACAAGCTTCTTCAGTGATGACTCAATAGTCCATTGGTTCTAACAATAGTGCAGTTACTTCATGCTTAGCTAGCTGAGATTCGATCTCTTTCACCTTTGGCGGGGTCAACATTAACAAATCTTCTAAGAGATATTTATGAACAGAAGCTTGCGCAACCCAAATTCTGATTGATTCCTCATTAATGCTCTCAATCTTTTGAATACTTTGCTAGTATGTCTGCAATTTGTCCTGGAGATTCTTCAAATGTTGATCTCTACTTGGAAATTCCTGAACCTGGGTTGCTGCTGAAACTTGGCATCTGTTATATGTCATGCATATTTTATTGTAAAACTCCTTACACTTTTCCACGGTCTTTTCAATTGTTGTGTTCAATCTTACTGCTGCCTTGCTACTAAAATTTAGGAGTGCCAACTCCATTTTCAGTTCTCCTGTTGTTTTTTGGGGCATGTGTTCGGAAAAACTGAATTGTCTCCAATCCAAGTTAGTTGACTTTGCACAAGTTCTATGACCTCTGACAACTCTTTCCTGAAATCCGATGATTTATCTACTATTTATTTAAGTCTGGCATATATTTTCTTAATTTTATATACTTCCTCCACCAATTTTAACTAAACCTGGTGTATTTTCCTTTGCATTAAACATGCTTGACCACAGAAAGGAGTAATATCGGGTTGTTTTTCATTAGCCATCTTGAGGTTTTTCTCTAGCGAGTTATTCTGTGTCTGTAGTTCCTCTACTCACTTACTGGTTGCAGGTTTATGCGTTTCCAAATCCAAAACCTTTCTTTCAATATTCTTCTTCTCTCCCTCAGTGATTGTGACTGCAAGTACTAATGCATCCTTGTCTATCTCCAGAGCTTGATATGCCTTCTTGAGTCTTTCAAACTCTGAGAAAGTATCATCATGTTTTATTTTTAAGTCATGTCATTCTGTTCTTTCTTTTACCAGAGTTTCCTTCATCTTGATCATTCTTTCTTTGTAATGCACAACATCTTCTACCAGCTTACTGACATTATCTGCGTTATCTTGTGCTGCTGCTATACTCTCCATGGCAAGGAGTTGAGGATCTTCATTGGTGCCTTGCATGATTGTTTTTTCTGTTACCATGACTCTAACGAATCGATCACCTACTTTCAACCTCTTCTTCGACCTTCTTACAATTCTTTTCTTATTCTGGTCAAATAATATTGTGTCGAGGCTAGATACAACATGTTTAGGGGATGGGATGAATGGTACCAATCCAATCTCTACCAAAGGAACTTGACTTCCTATCAGTGTGTCACATGATAGAACAAAAGGCTTAGATGGATTTTCATGGGCTTGGTCCTGCTCTAAATTCATTATGTCTTGGTCTTCCTGCTCCTTCTTCTTCAGTTCTTTAGCTACCTCCTCTCTTGATCTATCAGCTAATTCCTGTTGCATCCTTTCTTTTGCTTCCATTTTCCTTTGTTCTTCGTGTTCCTTTTTCCTTTGGGATTCTTCAGCTAGTAGTTTCTCTGCTTCTTGAACTAACCTTCTGGCCTCCTCTTCCTTCTTCTTGGAAGCTTCTCCTTTATGTTTCTATTGTTCAATGGTGCTACCGCTGATTCCTTTGCCTCCCGTAGTCGTGATTTTATTCCTGAACCGTTTGTTCAAAGCGCTGATGTTACATGATTTTCGGTATACCTCCTCCTCCTTATCAAAATAATGGGAGTTTCAAAATGTACCCCTACATATGTATAGTATTTTGAAACCTTGTCCCAAGACTTGTTTCTATGGAAAATTTTCTCTTTGAAATGGAAATTTTTCAGTTCTCATACAAAGTCAGGGGCACTCTTCACCTTATTAAAATTATAACTACTAATGCAAAATGGTAGAGGTGGGTAGACAACTTTCTTTATATCAAACAGGAAGTTCATGAAATCGTCTACGTACAATTGTCGTACTACCTCCTTATGGATAACATAATCTGTGGTGTATCTTGGCAGTAATGAAGGAGACCAGGATCCTCCATACATCCTCAAATACAAACCTTCCTTGGAGAAATAGTAATCTCCATATTCACTTACCGTCTCCATTACTCCTTCGTACATGCAATTGCATTCTTTTAGAAAAATCAGCTCATATAATTGTTCATAAAATATTTACAGATAGTCTTGTAAAAACTGAAATACTTGTGTGCCCATAGGATTTGATATGCGGAGTACACAGGAGTCTTAGCCGGATCCCAAACACAATTCATCTTTGGGAATGGGTGTGTACATAAGATACAGTCGATAAAAAAGGAGCTCATGTAGAATTTAGATTTCCTTTGAGTCAGACCTCCTAATGCTGCAGTTATGCATGGTGACAAGCTATCTGCCACGATGTCTTCCTAGTTGAAGATAGTGCCCTATATGGCTACATGATATATCAGTGGGATCCAGCTCATCTTATAGATCCTCCCATTTGCTCGACCGAAGATCCGATTTAACATCATGGCTATGAGTCAGTACGGGGTGCGCAAGTTGGCAGTTTCATACTCTCCTAATGCTTTCTGGTGAAACTGCTTCCCGGATATCATCATTCACTTAGCACAATCGAACAAATCTAAATCCAGATCCCTTACCCATCCATCTGTCATATGAACCTGGGGTACTTGTAGCTTTCAAGATTTGGCTATATAGGTGGGGCTGAAGGAAGAAAAAGGCTATTTTTCTGTGTTTGACATGATCATAGTAGCTGCATCTACCTGAGGTAGGATCCATCCAATCACCTCGGCACAAGGGACAATCTCAGGGCATGTAGCTACTTTTGTGATAGCAAATTTTCTTATGTTTACATACAATGGTATGTATTCTAAGATTGCATTTGGAACGATATGGTATTTGATCATTTGACAAATCTGTCCCCATTTAAATTCTGGTTCAACTCTTGTAACAACTTTCGTATCCTCGTAAATAATTTCCATCCTGGGTAAAATATCTGTTAGAA
>LPNX010896411.1:461177-555091 GCA_001517045.1 Pseudotsuga menziesii | reverse complement strand
AGCTAGGAAGGCGAAGAGGCTGGTAATCAACCGCCTCATGAAATGTATAAATACAGGCATTTGCATTTGAATAATCATTTAATCGGGAGTTATACCTAACAATATCTATGTATGATTCATCTCTCATGTCCTTAGCCTTATTTTTCCCTTTCTTTGGCATGGTGTTGTATGAGGATTGAGGTTGTAATATAAACATACCAAGAAATGTCTTAGATTTGCTGTGATCAAAATGAACAACTTCTGTTAAGATGAATGAAACCTAGATAACAAAATATAAGATTGTATTCAGTGTTGAATATGATGGAGAGCAATAAAATTGTATTTACCGACTCATCTTTGAACATCTCAAATGGCCCTGTGATATAAAATAAAGGTTGTCCGTCTACTTCAAATATAATAAGGTGTACATTAGATCAAAGCTGGATTAGTTCAAATGCAAGCTTCACATGTTGTATCGGGATTTTAGACATCTGACTCCGAAAATGAAACTCCTGGTGCGTTCTATCAAGATCATCCTGCACATTTCCTAACTAAGTTTCCTTACAGGATTGACCCAAACACTCTACTTTAAACATGAACACGCTAGGTATTCTCTTCCTAGAAGCAAATGACACCCATACTACGGCTTTGTAAACCAGGGAAACTCGAACCCTAGTCTGTCTCCACAGCCAGTGGACAGCTCTTGAAAACCATTCAATGACCCTAATAAATAACATCCCTTCAACAAACTAATTTTAACTCTGAGATATGATGGTTCTCCTTGCGTGAATCCAACGATGGTATCCCCCTTTTCACTACATATTGACATAAACCAGAGGAGGCACTGTCGGAGAAACACTCAACTGGCCAAAGCCTCGCCAATGAAGAACCAAAGGTCTGAAATACCAGCATCTATGGCCTGCACAGTGTATACAGATGGAGTGGAGTAGGTAAACACTACCATGGTGAGGATAACTACTAAAAATCAGGGATGCTAAGGATTCTCGCATGAATCGAATTGGGAAAAAAACCTCCAGAGGTCAGTGAGCACAAAAGAAATGAAATGGAGCCCTACAAGGTTGGGAGAGGCTTTTAAACAGCATGATACAGAAAAAAAACCCTAACCCCATACATGCTAAAATCCCTAAATGTCATTTTACCAAACCAATATTTACAAAAAGAAACCATGTTGAGGTCAGAAAGCTACCTGGAAAATGGTGGTGCAAACGCTGGTGTGGAGCTTAGCTTGAGCGGTCTATGGAAATTCCAGGTGTCAATCGTCAATTGGGTGCTCCAAACGAGATGCGGTAAAATATATAAAACTCCCAAGGCTTAAACAGGAAAAAATCGCTAAAAGAGTCATATATGTTGTTGTTGGGTGAAAACCCCCGTTGGTGCCAAACTACAAGCCCCATCGGCACTTTACTGAACCGAAGAGAAAAATGAAGCCTCCCACGACCATGTCGATTGAACCCATGAATTATTTCTGACGTTATCGGATGGCATTTGACAACTCCTACTGATGATAGGACTGTTGGCAAGATCCTCCAAACCTCAATCGGGGTGAAAAGAAAAACAATCCATGACAGTGTTGACTCCAATATTGGATTTCTTCTGACACTATCATGGAGACTGATAAAAAAATCCCGCAAAACCTTATTAGAAAAAACACGAAAGTCTCATTGGTTTCCAATGATTAGTCATGTCAAACGTATCGACGCAAAACCCTAAGCTATGTTGATTCTATCAGCACAACATTTCACAAAAAAAATCCCGTCGAAAAAACTCATGGAAAGTTCCCGATGAGAGGCTATCAGATAAGAAAATAATTCCCCCCCCCCCCCATCAAATCGGCTGAACTCTCCGAGTTTACCCAATAACTTCGGCACCAATTAGCGAGACCTCCTAAAAACCTTCGCAAAGGCCTCAATCAAAACCATTGGAAAGAAAAGGATCATCTCGTCGGTGATATTGGCTCCAAAGACCGATCTGTGTCGACGTATCGACAAACTCCCCAAAAGTTCCTGAAACTCAATAAAGTAAGCAAACAAAAATCAGATGGAAAGCGCAAGATTCTCCGAGGTATTGACAAACTAGATGAGTTCAGCCGACACATCGGGTGAAAAAATTGAGTTCTAACTTAGCACAAAAAGGATTTTCTAACTTACTGAAAAAAATTAAGTCATGGAAAGGATCGCCAAACAGAAAAAGTAGTCTAAGAAAGTTTAAAAGATAAAAAATCGAAGGAGGGGCCGTAAAATCATAAAAATTTTGGGGTAGCGTTTGCAGCAACAACACCATCTTGAAGTTCCATGCAGGTTTTCATTTCTTGAAAATGTCTCCTTACTTTGGATGGTAACCAAAGATAAGGCAAGAAACATTAAAGTTGATAAAATACTTATACAGTGACATTCGATATTTGATTTTACTTAAAAGTTTATTTTGTCATGCTTAGAGTAGAAAAATAAGCTCCTTAAACTCAACATTTACTTTATGCATTTATTTTATGTACTTAGGAATAATACTCTCTTTGATTAAGCCCGAACGGTTGTGGCTCATTGCCATTCGATTGATATGAAGTCACTTGTTGTAAATGGAGGTCACAAGATCAAATCCATCCTGGGTTTACTTGTGCCCCATGTCTTGAGGGCGAGTGTGGAGAACCTAGGGGTATAGTGGTAGTGAGAATGGATCCATGGACCTCGTGTCACGTGAGTACCAGCCCAGCTCTAGTTGTCGATTCCCCTCGTTACAAAAAAAATATACTCTCTTTGATTAGTTAGCTTTTCATTTCTTTCAATAAAACAACTTTTGGATCATTGCCTCTTTTCATAAAACTTGTGCTACTGAAGGTTTCTTTTGACAAAGTTGAGATGTTTTTACAGATGATAAGAAACTAGAGATTTTGGTGTTCTCATATGCTCTCCATTCCTAAAGACCAGATCGAGCACATGTCCCACAGTTGGAGCCAGATGTTATCCACTAAAGTTGCATTTAAGTGGATTTCCAGTGAGCTGCCAAAGTTCATAACAAGTCAATTGTTCCTAATCAATACTCAAAAGTTCCATGATTTCATCAGGACCAATTGTGGTCTTGTTTTTCGCATGTTCACACCCCCTTGGGGGGATTGTAATAAATGATATAGCATGTCGGCATATTATGTAAAAGGATTTACCTTCTTGGGATGTAGTCATCAAAGTAATCATCATTGAGTGTTTTTCCCTTGTTTGTTAGATGACGCTTTTTAAGCGACATATAATTTTCAAGTTTTTCACTCAAAATCCTCCAAAGTTGGGATGGTGAAATTGGTTATTATGAATTGGGAGGGATATTAAATCCTAGGGTCTATTTATTATACCATGCTAGTCATATTCCCAAAGTTTCATGTGCATGTGCTAAGTCTTTCCTAGGATTTTTTAATTTTCATTTTTTTAATAAAATCATCAATAAGGTGTATTTTAATTGTAATGTTGCAAAAGGTTATAAAATTGGTCCTAGGGAGCCAATTTGGTTATGGGGATGGTCGTTTTTGGACTCATGGCCCCCACTTAACCCTAAAACATACTTTTGAGAGTCAAATTAGCAATTTTCAATTATTAATTTTGATTTTATCTATAAAATGACACAGAGGGTCAAATAATTGAGAAAAATGGAGAAAAAGCAATTCCTAAATCTTTGGAAGATGGTATGGGACATGTCTCTGAGGTTTCAAGGATTTTGAGGATAATGTCTGGGGCGTTTAAGGGGATAGGGGAGCATATTTTCTCAACAAAGGAGGTGGATCCATTTGTCACTCTCAAAGGGGCACATATTTCTCTCCATTGAGGGCACAATACTCCTTTTGGAAGAAGGATTTAGAGAGGTGGAGGCATCACCAAAATAGTGGGGAAACCTTGTGAGAGGTGGCATTCAAACCTCCATCCTTGGATTTCTCAACCCCACAAACCACCTCCTCTCTTGGTAATTATGCCCCCTGTGGTTTGAGATCAAACTTTCCTATAAATGCAAGGTCTTGCTCCTCATTTGAAGGAGGATTGAACCTATCCCTCTTGTAATATCGTTATTATTCTTGTTTATCATTTAAATTGAAGGATTTGAAGGCTAATATATAGCACTGTTTTGTGAGCTTGCAATTTGGTGAATGTTGAGGTGAAATCTACTTAATTTATGCTTTCTTTCTATCAAGTATTGTTACATAGATCTAGTTTCCTTTGAATGAGTATTTGCAGCTACTAACTTACTCATTTGTATTTCATCATTAGTATATTGTAAGAGTAATATATTGTAGTCAATTATACTTCTATTCTCTTTGTTTTTTTTATGAAATCGATTGGATTAACATTGCTTGTGTGAAGAATTGTGTAGCTTTTGCAAGATCACTTTAAGTAGAAGGGATCTTGGAGATCGGTTTCATCCATTTCCTTTTTACGGCATCAAATTTTTTGTATCTAATACATTTTCTTTGTAGATCCTTATTCTCCTTCATACAATTCAAGCTCGGGATTGAGGACTTATTTCTCCCATCTTAAAATTTCAAACATTTTCTCAATTACTGATTCTTCATGATTAAGAAAAGTTGGATGCATCAATATGGAATTTAAAATATGATTTTACTTATGCATATGTATCATATCTATAACTCTTTAAAAAGTTTCATCTCAAACTAGATCCAAAGTAGATTCTCAAAGTGTTTTTTTTAAGTAAAATTTCACAATTTTAAAGCATTTTGAGTAGTGTAAAATTATGTACTTTTCTTTGACTGATTCATGAGATTATAAAATTTTTGTTCACCGGTTTTCAATAGGTTTTAAGAAAAGGAGAGGGACATCTTTCTTAAAAACCAAGTTTTGGGTCACCCGGGACACCAAAAATCCTCCTTTCATCCCTTTTCTTCATTCCTCTTCTCTTCCAGTAAGTTTGTAAGACTTTCGATCCATTTATAAGGATCAAAGTGCATTTTATTTCATCATTTTATCACTTTTTAAATTCCATAATAAATAAATCAAGTGGGCTACTTAGCGCCCACACTCCAACCCCCCTGGAGGGATCCATAGTGTCCTTTTATGGTTTTTTTTTTTCTAACAAACACATGCAGACAATCTATCTTTTAGAAAGGATGTATAGTGTAATCATTTTTCAATTATATTTTATGATTTCATCTTAGCATAAAATAATAATTTCAAACCAGACTCATTGCCACGAAGTATGCTCTTGCCACCAAGCAAAGGGCTTGTCAATTATTGGTGGATGATCAGAAAGTGACACATAGTTTGTGGTTCCATTTTGTCATTATTTTATTTGCATTGACAACATTTTTTCTTTCTTTAATTGGAACATACACTTCGTCGTAGACCTCGTGTATATTATTTCCCTCTCCAGGCTTTGCATGGTCGTTGGGAAATCATAAACGATTTGTGACATTTTTTAATTTCCACACATTAACTTTACAATCTATTAATAAAATTAACTCCCAAAAACATTAAGAAATTCTAGCGTAGCGATATTTGACATCGTGGGAAAATTATTCAAAATAAGCAGGAACCATTGGATAGTGACCTCGGGATACCATCAGACTACACCCTTGTTGGTGTAGTGTTGGAAATTTCTCAGAGACTCTGATCCTACCCACATTTTTTAGTGAAGAACCGCCTTTGTCATATTCCAAACATATTCTTAGTAATTTATAGTATACCGAGAATCCCCTTCCCACAACTCAATTCATCTTCTAATAATTAAAATTGACCAAGAATACATTGCAAAACATTTCATCTTTCAACAACATTATTTCTTTTACTTTGATTCTATTGGAACTGATCTAAAATTGCAACATTCTACTTTTTCTTATTATCATGTTTTAATTGTTGTGAAATCCTTATGTGTTGATTTTATTATATATATGTTGGTGAAATATTTATCATTTTTGCAACAATCTTGTCTCAGTATTTTACTTCGAAAAACACCTAAAGAACTTATTTCCATCGTTAACGATTAAAACACAAGAGCCTTAGTTAACTCTTTCTTAGGGACCACCCCCCTTGTCTTTGTTAGGAGTTTTTCCTTAATGGAGGAGTCAATATCAAGTGATAGTACTTGACTCGAGACTTGCTCACAAGGACACACCTAGAAGCTTGAAGATATTTGTTGCGGTTAACCCCCATTTGTGTAAAAGGCGACAACGCACCTCAAATGAATTCTGGGATATTTGTGAAGAACATGGAATAAAAAGAGTTTTTTCAACATAACAAAATAAACATCCTAACCATCCCAATTAGCATACCACAATACCCCAAATTCAATAGTGTACCAGGAATACCATATCTTGCAGAATGAGGAAAAATTTCCAACTTTGTACAATTATAGAAGAAAGTAAATAATATTATAGTGGAATGATAAACATAAACAACTTTAATATGTCAAGGGAAATCAGAAAAACTCTAGAAAATTAAAGACAAAGAATCCCAGATGAATTTGTGGAGGTTATAATAGGAGGAAGGCCCGACATGTAATCCATGGAGATGGATTCCCAAGGTCGACTAGGGGTAGGCAACGGAGTATAGAGGCCTTGCTTCTTGATGGACAGTTTGGCAATGGCGCAGGCAGTGCAGGATTGGATGTACTTCCCGACGTCCCATCAAAGGTTCGACCAATAGAAATACTTCTGCAGTATTGCCACTGTTTTTTCGAGCCCGAAATACCCAGCGACCCGACTGTAGTGTGCTTCCAAAATCATCTTGGCATGCTCGCTTGAAGGAACACAAAGGTGTCCCATGTGACATAGTAGTGCATCTTGGAGGTGAAAATTTAGAACTTGGTTGCCCTCCAAGAGCGTTTTGTATGTGTGGCTGAATTCTGGATCGCTCTTGTAAAGAAGTGACAAATCAGAAGTCTCATTCCCACAAGAGTTGAGCACGGTGGTTATCGCCATGATCGGTGGTTGACTGAGGTAGTCTGCAACTAAATTGCTGCTTCCCTTCTTGTACTTGATGTTTAAATGAAACTATTGTAGATATGTGGACCACTTCTGATGGCAATCGTTTTGTAACTTCCCTTGTGTCTGTATGAACTGCAGGGGTCGGTGGTCTGTGTGGATGATCGTTTCCTTCCCCAAAATGTAATGCTTCCATTGTCAGCAAGCCTATATAATGGAATACATCTCTTTGCCATAAGTGGGATATTTATGGACTGTGTCACACAGTGTTTCATTGTGATATGCCACTGGATTCCCTCGTTGAGTAAGGACTGTTGCAATAGCATAGTCAGAGGCATTTGTCTTGAACTCAAATGGTTGTTGCAAGTCTGCTAATATGAGCACTGGGGCATATCAGAGGCAATGTTTCAATTTTGCAAATGCCTTCTATTGAGTTTCTGACCAGAAGAATTTTTCTTTAGCTCCTCCCTTGGTGACTTGAATCAAGGGCCAAGTGATATGAGAGAATCCCAACAAGAACTTGCGGTAGAAATTAGCAAGACCCAAAAAGATGTGAAGCTCTGTTAGAGTGGTTGGGGCTAGCCAATCCCGAATGACTTGGATCTTGGTTGGATCCACATGTACCCCACATCATAATTAATGTATCCCAGATACTGAACCTAGGTGATGCCAAAAGTGCACTTGTCCAAATTGGCACACAACTTGTGCTTCCACAATGTTTGGAGGACCTGTCGAATGTGGTGGAGGTGCTCTTCCCTCTTAGGATATTTAAACACTTATGAGTTAGTTAAGATCAACTTGTGTAATACATCCGTTAGGTAAAGTGTGTTTCTTTAGTATGAATTTGTAAATATTCTAATCCGACGGTCATGATATGTTCTAGACATAAAGTGATTTGATGGTTCAACTTCTCTTAGATCATACCTACCTTTGATCCGTGGCTTAACACCTGATTGGTCCATGATTTCTATTTAAAGAGCATGGAGGGTCCTTGGCTAGTTGATCGATTATGAGAAGGTCATTTGTAACTTTCTTTCTTTTGCATAGTAAATTGCTCCAAGTAGCTATTTGGCTGGGGCCATTGATTGTTTCCCTCTTGAGGGTTTTAACCACATCAAAACATCGATGTATCGATCTGTGATATGTTTCTGTGAAGTGGTTGCTCTTGGTGTTCGGACTTTTGGGAGTACCCTGTGTACTGGAACATGGTATTAGAGCGTTTATGAAGAGTTGCTTTTGGTTGTGATCTAGATCTTGAACTGTTGTTGCCAAAACTTTGAAATGGTTTTTGGTTCTGAAATTTTTGTGCATTTGTGTCCTATGGGTGGTGTTCCATTGCGTCTAGAGCATCGTTTCCATTGGGAAATAGTTTTCGTTTCATCGAAAACCATTTCCATTTGATCCAGAAACAACCATTTCGGCATATTTGAAGGTATAATGTTACAGTGACGGTTTTGTTTTATTATTTTAAATATAAAAAAAAACTCTCATATTTTTATCAGTTTTATTATTAGATATTTTTTTGGTCTCAGAGTGTTTCCTTCCTTGTCTGTGTATGCTCTTTGCTATGCACCTTGCGCAATCGCAGTGAATCGGAAACAGAAAGGGAAATGGTTTTTTCTCGACTGCGCATGCTCTTTGCCGTGCACCTTGTGCGATCGCGATGAATCAGAAACAGAGAGAAAACATAGACTTTCCAGGTAAGTTAACGAGATATAACCCCATAGGCTTGGGAAAATTTTTTTGTTTTTGTTTTTTGGTTTGTGGTGTGTTTGCAGGAAAAAGAAGCAAGCACGAAAACCGAGAGAGAAGAGAAAAAAAAATTCTTTCTCATTCCCTTATTTTACGTACCTTTTAAACTTAGCTCACTTGGTCCAAAGTTGCTTTATTCCTTAATAGGTTTTGAGTTCAAGTCTTATTAAGTTACTTTTTAATAATGCGTGCAATTTCTAATTTTAAGTTTACTTTATTGTAAAAGTGCATCTCACTTAAAAATAAAATAAAATAAAAAAGTGAGTGACTTAAGTTTTTTAATTGCCGCACTATTTAAAGTACCATTATTGTAAAAGTGAAAATCACTTATTTTACAAAAGTGATTCACTTAAAACAACTTTTTTGTAAAGTGATTGTCAAAGGTTGATCTTGGGAAGAGGGGGGTTCTTTTTTTAGGTGGTCAATTTAATATCTGCCACATCATTATTCGGGACATCTTCAACAGTTTCTTTGATCAAGCATAAATTCATCATATTGAATCAGTTTTCAATGCCTTTTTTTTAAACAACATAATTTTTCAAGGTCTTTGCATCCAGACAGTTAGTTTCTGTTTTTACAGCCATTATTTTATAGTATGGTCGCCCATTGTGATATTCTACTTACCAGTTCTAACTATATTTCATGGAAATCTCGTATGGAAGATGTTCTACAAAGTAGGGTACTTTTCAAAATTAACTCAGGGAAAGAAATAGAACCCATTGATGATGATAAGAAAATTAAATGGGAAATTATATGTGATGAACCTCATGGATTGATTGGGATGTCAATCTCTACTGATTTGCGATTCCACATATCTGGCCTTGATGAACCTAATAAAGCTGGGGAAAAGTTGGAATCTGTGTTTGGTAAACACAATGAAATTCGAGGTCATCAACTTGAGAATGATTTGATTTTGAATCCAAGTGATTTTTCATGCATTCAATATTATTTATCTAAGTACAAAACTCTTAGACTCTTATGTGAAGAATGCAAGATTAAGAGAGAAGACAAACAATGTATTTATCATATTCTTTCCAAACTTGGACCTGCATATTCTGTTTTTGTATCTACATTTTACTTCATGAAAGATTCCTTTACTGCATCTATCTATCAAGAGCCTAGTCTTGAATCATTTTTTAATTCATTAATTAGAGAGAAAGATAAGCTCATTCATCTTGGAATAATTAGCAATGCAGATACATCTGGGAAATCCTCATTGTCCCAACAGAAAGAAAAGTCCAAGCATCCCCAATTTTTTTTTTTTGCAATAACAAGCCAAACAAGGGTCCCAAACCCTCTCAGTCAGCGCCTTCTTTAAAAAATGACAAAGGATCCATGCAAAAGAAAAGAAGACTAGGTGTCATTGCAACTTTTGCAGGAAAGATAATCATGATGAATCTAAGTGTTTCAATAAGTTGTCAGCCTTGAAAGAAGCAATGAAGAAGCACCACATCAGCCTATAATCGTCTTCAGAATCTACCTCTCAAGGACATGCACTTTGTGCTACTAGTTACTCTTATACTGCATCTTCTTCTTCTACTTCAAATGAATGGCTCATTGATTATGGAGCATCTTATCATATGGCTAAGGATGAAGCCATCTTTTCTACTATGCATGAATGTAACACCAAACAAATAATTGTTGGTGATGATAGTTCTCTAAGTGTTGTAGGATCTGGAACAGTTCCAGTAGAAAATGGTCATTTTAGTGATGTACTATGTGTTCCAAGAATTTCCTGTAATTTTTTGTCATTCTATCAAATCACTCCCTCTGGTGAAGGTAAAATTGTAACGTTTACACCTCACCAAGTTGTAATAAAGTATTTTAAAGATCCTCAACATGTCCTAGCTACCAAAATTGTTGATGATATTACCAGGTTGTACAAATTTAACAACTTTGGGTCATCACCTTTTCCCTCAGTTTTTGTTGCTCGTAGTGATAACTTGAGCAAACTTTGGCATGAGCGATTTGGTCATTTAAATTATTGCTTATTGCAACAACTATGTAAATACAATATGGTGACAGGTATTCCGATCGTATCTTGTAAGGATGGTGTTTGTTCTGGTTGTGTACTCGGAAAACATCATTGGGACAGTTTTGAAAAACATGCCTCTTAGCACGCCTCGGTTCCCTTGGAGCTTGTGCATAGTGACTTGTGTGGTCCTCTTCCATTTGCTTCATTTTTTGATTTCAAATATTTCTTAACTTTCATCGATGATTACTCAATATGCACTTGGATTTATTTCCTAAAGCTTAAGACCGAAGTGTTTAACATGTTCTTGGCCTACAAGGCCCTTGTTGAAAAACAATCTGGTCATTAAATCATTAAGCTAAGATCCGACAATGGAGGAGAATATGTTAACAAAAAGTTCACTACTTTTTGCACTGAACAATGAATCCAATAACAACACACTTTTCCATATACACCACAACAAAATGGTTTAGCTGAATGGAAGAACCACACTTTAAAAGAAATGGCTAATTGTATGATCCATTCTAAGGGAATAAGTCTTCAATTTTGGGATGAGGCCATAAATTGTGCAAATTACATAGTAAATCACACCCCCACTAAAGATTTACAAGGTATAACACCAAAATAAGCATGGATTAAAATTAAACCAAATGTAAGTCATTTTCGTGTGTTTGTCAGTGAAGCATGGGCTCACATTCCGGATGAAAAACGGTAAGCATTGCAGCCTAAAAGTGAAAAGTGCATATTTTTTGGATATTCTGAATATGTAAAAGGTTATAGACTTCTTCAACCACATTCAAAAGATGTAATCATTAGAAGAGATGTTAGATTTGATGAAAATCTCTTAGCCTATGAGCCTAACTCGACGGTTGTTCCCTCTTTGGCCTGCGAGCCTTATTCGATGATTGTGCCTTCTTCTACTTCCAACTTCCTTGACAGATTTCCAACTATGATTTCTGATGATGAAAGTGAGGATGAAAATCCACCTCCACCTGCTCATATTCCTCTAGTTCCACCAGCACCATTGCTTCCTCGATGGGTTTGTTCAACATGTGAAGCAGCTGGTGATCTTGCCGGTGATCCTAGAGATCAACATCGAACACATTCTCAGTTTCAGCGAGCCTCTTCTCTTTTGGCTCAAGTTTCTGAGAATCATGATCCATAAACCTTTGCAGAAGCTTCAAGAAATCCAGATTGGGATGCATCTATGGATGAAGAATATTGTTCCTTAATGGCGAACGATACTTGGGATCTTGTACCTCTTCCTAAAGGAAGAAAACTTGTCAGATGTAAATGGGTCTATAGAACTAAGTATGCATCATATGGAAGTGTTGAAAGACTTAAGGCAAGGTTAGTTGCCAAAGGTTTTTCCCAAGTTGAATGGATTGACTACAATGAAACCTTTGCCCCTATCACAAAAATGAACTCCATCTGCCTTGTTCTTTCCCTTGCAGCCTTACATAACTGGGAAGTCCATCAAATGGATGTCAAGTTTTCCTTCTTACATGGTGATCTACAAGAGGAAATTTATATGGAACAACCTTTGAGATATGTTCAGAATAACTCTAGCCTTGTTTGTCACCTTAAGAAATCCTTATATGGCCGTAAGCCAACTCCTAGAACTTGGTATGCCAAAATGGATAGCTTTCTCCTTGACACTGGTTTTTCTAGATGCCATTCTGACCCCAATGTCTATACCAAGAAAGTAGGAAACCATCTCATCATACTTGTTCTTTATGTTGATAATATTATCCTTACTGGTAGTGACCCTAAGCTTTTAACCCATGTGAAATCCAGTCTTAAGCAAAATTTTGAAATGTCAGACTTAGGACATTTGCATTATTTTCTTGGTCTCCAAGTCTTGCAAACCAAAGAAGGAATCTATCTTTCCCAGTCTAAGTATGCTTGTGACCTTCTTAGTTGCTTTCACATGGAATATTGTAAACCAGCCCCTTCTCCCTCCCAGTATGGAGTTAAACTTTTTTCCACTTGTACTTCCCCTGAAGTAGATGCCACCTTGTATCGTCAGCTTGTTAGTAGTCTCTTATACTTGACTCATTCCCATCCTGACCTTTCCTTTGTCGTTGGTCGTGTTTCTCGTTATATGAAAACACCTCATGAAAGTCACTGGAAAGTAGCAAAAAGAATATTTCGATATATTCGAGGTACTATTCAGTTTGGGATTCATTACAGTACAGGGGGGACACCTTTGTTGGTTGGTTTCACTGATTAAGATTGGGATGGTAATCTTGATGATCAAAAGTCTACTGTAGGTTATGTTTTCAAACTGGGATCTGGACCTGTCACTTGGGCTTGTAAGAAATAACAAGCTCTGGCTCTTCCTTCAGTAGAAGCAGAATATCGAGCTACAGTTAATGCCAATCAGGAAGATTTATGGCTTCATCAGATCCTATCAGATTTTGGATTCGAGCAGCAACAACCTACTCTAGTTTGGTGCGACAATCAAAGTGCCATCAAGCTTGCTAAAGATCTAGTTCTACATCAATGTAGCAAACACATTGAACTACATATGCACTTCATCAGAAATCTTGTTCATGATCGTGTTCTTGAAGTGCTATTTTTCCCTACAGATGATTAAGTTGTAGACATCTTCACCAAGTCTCTTACAAAAGCGAAGTTTTCTAAACTTCGATCTATGTTAGGAGTTCAAGAACTTGTCATTAAGGGGGGATGGGCTCTAATGCCTCCTTCCTTCTCCTAATAGTGTCACTTTTGTAAATACTTCAATCCTATCTGAAGTTGTTCTTAAGGGGGGATGTTAGGATATTTAGACACTTAGGAGTTAGTTAAGATCACCTTGTATAATATATCCGTTAGGTATAGTGTGTTTCTTTACAAATGCAATAGTGTGCATTTGTAAATATTCTAATTCGACGGTCACGATATGTTCTAGACATAAAGTGATCCGACAGTTCAAATTCTCTTAGATCATACCTACCTTTGATCTGTGGCTTAACACCCGATTGGTCCATGATCTCTATTTAAAGAGCATGGAGGGTCCTTGGCTAGTTGATTTATTATGAGAAGCTCATTTGTAACTTTCTTTCTTTTGCATAATAAATTGCTCCAAGTAGCTATTTGGCTGGGGCCGTGAACTGTTTCCCTCTTGAGGGTTTTAACCACATCAAAACATCAGTGTCTCGATCTGTGATACGTTTGTGTGAAGTGGTTGATGTTGGTGTTCGGTCTTTTGGGAGTACCCTGTGTACCCGAACATTCCCAAGTTTGGCTAAATATTCATCCAAGTACACTACTACAAATGAGTTGGTGAATGGTTGCAAGATTTCGTCCATCAGTGTCATGAAGGTTACGGGAGCATTTGTCAGCCCGAAAGGCATGACCAACCATTCGAAAAGATCCTCCTTGGAATTGAAGGTAGTCTTCCACACATCGGTCGGTTCGATCGGTACCTGGTGATACCCGGACTTTATGTTGATCTTGCTGAAATATTTCTCCCCTTTAAGTTGGTCAAGGAGGTCATCAATCCATGGGATTGGGTACCTATTCTGGACAATGATCTTGTTCAACGCCCGATAGTCAATACAAATTATCCAAGTCCCATCCTTCTTCTGTACCAACATGATTAGGCTCCCACATCGCAATGAACTTGGCTGGATGTGACCCTTCTACAATAGCTCCTAAATCTGCCTCTTGATTTCATCATTCTCCTAAACAGAGCGTCGATAGATCAGTCCATTAGGCAGCGACACACTTGGGGTCAGATTTATGGGGTGCTTGACTTGACAGTACAGAGGCACCCCTGTGGGTGAGGTGAATGTTTCCCAGTACTCCTCCACGACCTTGTCCATTTGTTGTTGTCATACAGAGGATCCCTCTCTGGAGGTTGTGGCCACAATATTATTCTTTCCCTGAGGGTGGATCATCAAGAAAACAAATTTCCTGATTTTGAAAATGAGCTTACTACATTGTTTTGCATTAACCAAAGAGATAGCGACAAGCAGTAGTACCTCTGGTATCCTGTACAACTTATTTCCCAACATAATAATAACAACGCGAGGCCGGGACTCATACACAGCATGTCTCTTCCATAGGTATGGTTGGCCTAATAATACATCACAAACATCAAGAGGAGAAATATCACATAATACCTCATCGGTGAAAGGCTTGATGCTGTAGAGAAGGCAACACTGATGGCAGACGTGGAGATCCCGTCCTCGGTCAATCCACCCGATGGTGTACAACTGCAGGTGTGTTATGGTTGGCAAGCCCAACCGCTTCACGACCTCTACTAAAATCAGGTTCTTTTGGCTCCCACTGTCGACAATGAACTGTAGTGGGGAACCCTTTACCCACATATGGGAGTGGAAAAGATGCTCCTACTCCTATGAATCTTCTGGTTCTTCCTTTTGGATCTTGATGGGGGCAACGGTGGCGTTGGGATCTACATCGATGATCTTCTTCCCTCTGTCATTCCCCTTCTCGATTTCTGATTCAATGTCAGAGTATGCATCTGATTCAGAAGCCTTTATCTCGGCCACCAGTGACATCTTGGCCTGACACTCACTTGTGTTGTGAGTGGGGCTCTTATGGAACTCGCACCACTTTCCCACTTCCTTGTTCAGCTTTGCAATGTTTCTCTTTACTTGTGACTTTGTAAAGTTGTATTGAGTGTCCATGCCTTGGCTATACCTTGGTTCTGTTGTTTGGAGGAACCTATCGCTTGCTTCTGATTCGTAGATCCAAAGTCTCACTTTTTCTGTTTGAATTTTTGCTCAATTTTGGCAGCATACCGGTATGTCGTACCAAGCGAGGAGATGTCAAGGAACTCCATTTCCTCCTAAATGTATCTGTGTAGACAACTGCGGTACTTCAGCACCAATTTTTTCTCTGAATCTTTGATACCCAACTTGGTGCACAAGGTATGGAATGGATTCGTTAGCTCATGCACATCTTGATCTCTTTGATGCCGCAACATAGTCCATTGTATGTACTTGTCCTCATAGGTCCCCATGGGATAATATTGTTCCTTTATGGCATCTCAGAAAGAATTCCAAGTGGGTACGACTGAGAACAGAGAGGGTTCCTCCTTGTCCTTTCTCTCACAGTAGGTTTCCCACCAGTCCTTGACATGGGGGGCGACATTGAGTAGTGAAAAAGTAATCTTTTCCCAGTAAAAAAAGTCAGGAATCGAGAAATATCCTTCTAATAGATTCAACCATCTATCTACGGTGTCTACATCTATTCAGCCATCAAATATGGTAATTTCAAATTTTACTTGTACCTTAAAAGGGGTTGTGCCTCCAGAGTGGCTACTAGATGTAGATGCGCCGCTAGTGGGAAGTCGTTGAAGGATCTGGGCGAAGTTATCCATCATCGCATTCCTTTGTTTTTCAAGGGCCTCCTCGAGCAACATTTTGATAGGATCTTCTGCGCCCTCGTATTTATTTTCATCCCCCATGGGTGACCATGGGGGTTTGCGAGGCTATTCTTGCAAAGGTTCAACCAGATCAAGCCCTAACTCCTTATACCCCGCCCTTGTTGGGGACATGCAAAGAAGGATCGAGAAAGAGTAGATTGATTTGATACCACTGATCCAAATTTATGTAGGAACACAATAGAATACAAAAATAACCATAAAAACAAGGATGTAGTGGAAATAACACTTCATTTCATTAATCAAAGAACTGAAAATTGTTTACATACATAATGGAAATAAACTAGTTAGAGTTCTGGTAGCTTATCTTTGAGAAGAGATATGGTGGCTACATGCCTCTGAACTCTGTGTTACAATGAGGCTCAAAGGCCTATATATTACTGAGAAACAATGGAAACCCTACACATCCAAAAACGTAACCCTAGGAGGTGAAACACTAGAATATGGGCCCCGTTGGGTAACTTGGTACATCAATTTCCTGGGTTGTAACTTTGGCATACTACCTATGTTTGACGCACATGATACATCATTAGAAACATCTATTCAAGGACTACATCCATAAACAATAAATGTTAAGCCCGAAATGGAAAAATATTTGCTCGAACATTCGATGCCGAAAAAACATCGTTTAGGGCCTCAAAACGGCTCCGAAAGTTTAGGACTCGAAAATTGCCAAAAATAGTAAATTGTGCTACAATTAAGGGAATTGAAAAACTGAACAATGGTGGGGGTCCAAGTGGAATAGGTGGGTGGATACTAATATCCTCCTAGATCAGTCATGCGAAAAGACAAGTGCAAAAAGGTCAGTGCTTGCATGATGGTGAAACCTTCGTTTTGAGAAGGGAATAACCTCGCAGGTAAGTGAAGTAGGGAATCCCATGTTGTGGAGAGAGGAAGTGATGCCCACATGAAAGAAGCCAGAGGGTTTAAGGAGGAACCCATAGGCGTGTGAAGAAATGAAGCCAACTATCAGAACTAAGGAAGCTCACTGCTTGTAGATTGAAGGTAAGATCGCCCTTTGGAGCTAAAAAGAAGAATCGTGCATTCTGGAGAGGTGGAGCTCGCAGATGAAGCATGGAGGAACCTTGAAATCCCGAAGGTGGAAGGCACAAGAAGGTCTAATTATTTAATTAATTAAATCTATAATTAAGACAGGAATCCTATTAATTAATAATAAACATTTGAAAGAACAGAGATGTGAAAGGGCGTGGTGGTTAAAAAGGTCCTTTGGGTGTTGAAGAAGGATATATAAACATAAAATCAAATGGTAAGTAAAGTATCTTTGTCTTCCATATCTATGCAGCTGAAGCATAAGACATAAACCAAAGTAGAGTAACAAGAGACAATTTTTTTTAAAGAAGACCTGGAAGTATGATAAAAATACATTCAAGGGTGGAAGGGTGGTGCTAGGGAAAACTACATGCCTACAAGGAGGTCTTAGCCTCCTTCCAATAGTGGCTAGAGAATTAGGGTATTGGTGTATCCTTGTCTGTAGGTGTAGGAATAAACTAGGGTGTGGGTGCATCCTTCAGTAGTTGCTGAGAAACTTAGGGATTGTGGTCTCCAACAAGTGCGTGCTTGCAAATAACTATTGTATATTGTAGAAACAAATTTTTGCAGATAATAGAAACGTGTTGGTGGTTTACCTTATTGGGTTCCACGTTAAAACTGTGAGGACCCTGCAGCAAACAAGTAATCAAAACACACGATATAGCAACAGAACTCAAAATCACTTTTATATTAATCGCAAGCCACTTCGAGGGGGCAACCTCCTTTGAGCAAGCTCAATACAAAATAACTTCACGGTGCCTTCCTTGGCCTCAAAACACACTTATATACTAAAAATAGGTTCCAATACCATGGGTCAAAACCATGGGCCAATATAAACTATGGGCGCCAATACTGTGGGTCAAAACCATGGGCCAATGTAAACTATGGATCAACAAATACTACAGGCGGCTTACAAAGCATATGCACCTCACAACAATAACACAAACTATGGATCAACAATTACTATGGGACGACTTACAAAGCATATGCGTCCAACAACAATATACTAACATAGTAAAGAGAAGGATTGACATGGGTTCCTAACATCCCCTCCCCCTTAGAAAAATCTTTGTCCTCAAAGCTTTAGATGTGGAAATTGTCGCTGAATCTGAAGGAGTGGTTCCCACGTAGCATCCTCGGGCTGCATTCTGTGCCATTGAATTAAGACCTCTGTGATAGAGAGAGAGCAAAGCTGACAAGTGCGCTGATTGAGGACAGCCTCCGGCTCCAAAAAGATGGATCCTTCATTATCCAGTTCTGGTAAAATAGTTTGGCCTTGGATGTTGGTGCCAAGAACTTTCTTCAGACAAGAGACATGAAATACTGGATGAATGCGGGAAGAAGGCGGAAGTTCCAATTTATAAGCAACAGACCCAATCTTCTGAAGAATCCTATATGGCCCATAGAACTTTGGAGCGAGCTTATGACGCCGTTTGAGTTTTAGTGAGGATTGCTTGTAAGGCTGGAGACGAAGAAAAACCATATCACCAGCTTCAAAAGTGCTCTTAGAACGGTGCTGATCAGCTTCTTGCTTCATGCGATTTCGTGCCATGTGAAGGTTTTCGCGCAAAATGCGAAGAACCTCATCGCAGTTTCGAAGGACCGCGTCAACTGCCTGAACTGGAGAACTGCTGGGGGTGTAAGGAAGAAGAACTGGCAGTGCCTGACCATAAACTACTTCATATGGAGTCATTTTAGAGGTAGTGTGGTAAGAGGTATTGTACCACCATTCAGCGAGAGGGAGCCACTTTTCCCACTGATGTTGTTGCTCAGAGGAGAAGCAAAGAAGATAAGTTTCCAAGCATTTATTGATAACTTCAGTCTAACCATCCGTTTGGGGGTGATAACCTGAACTCATCTTTAGTTTGGTGCCAGTGTGGTGAAAGAGTTCTGTCCAAAATGACTGGTGAAAGTCGCATCACGATCCAAGACAATGGAAGAAGGCATTCCATGAAGATGAAATATCTGGTCTAGAAAAATTTGAGCAACGAAAGAGGCTATATAGGGATGGATGAGAGCACAAAAATGACTATATTTGGTGAGGCGATCAACCACAACCAAAATCACAGTCTTCCCTCCAGATTTAGGGAGCCCTTCAATGAAATCCATAGAAATATCGGTCCATATCCAGGTAGGTATGGGCAAGGGCTCGAGCAATCTCGGAAGGGGTGCTGTTTCACACTTATTGCGATGGCAGGTATCACATTCATCCACCATCTGTTGAATTGTCCTTTTCATGCCCTGCCAAAAGAAGTTGCGTCGTGCCCGTTCATATGTTTTGAGAAAACCAGAGTGCCCCGCTGACGGAGAAGCATGGAGTTCATAGAAGATAGCTTGTTGAAGAGCGGTGTTCTGGGGAAGCACCAGACGACCCTTGTATCTCAGTGAATCACCATCCCAAGAGTAATGTGGGACAATAGAAGGGTTGTTGTCCAAGTGTTGGATGATGTGAGATAATGAAGAGTCATTGACATAATCCTGTTGAACCGATTGCAACCAATTTGGAACAAGCATAGAAACAGCGGAAAGAGAACCTTGGTCATCAAATGTGCGAGAAAGGGCATCCGCCACAATATTGTCCTTACCCTTCTTATAAGTGATCTCATAGTCATAACCCATGAGTTTTCTAACCCATTTCTGTTGTGTTGGGGAGGATACACGCTGTTCTAGGAAATATTTCAGACTCTCGTGATCAGTCTTGATGCAGAAAATGATTCCCTAAGAGGTAGGGTCGCCACTTTTGTACTGCATGCAAAATAGCCATCATTTCCTTCTCATATGTAGAGGCAGCTAAATTCTTACCGAAAAGGGCTTTGCTAGTGAACGCAATGGGGTGTTCATCTTGAAGGAGAACAACACCAAGTCCATTGCCGCAAGCATCGCTCTCAATAGTGAAGGGCTTAGAAAAATCAGGCATAGCTAGAACAGGTGTAGTACACATAGCTTGTTTAAGCTTGTCAAATGCACACTCAGTAACATGTGTCCATGTAAAAGCATCCTTTTTCAACAGAGCAGTTAATGGAGCTGCAAGCTTCCCATAATCCTTGACAAACTTGCGGTAGTATCCAGTCAACCCCAAAAAACCACGAAGGCTCTTGAGTGTCTTAGGAGGCGGCCAATTGTTCATGGCAGCGATTTTGGCAGGATCCACACGAACCCCTTGTGCTGAGATAACGTGCCCGAGATACTCAACTTCCTTTTGGCCAAAAACACATTTAGACTTTTTGGCATGGAGATGATGGTCAGAGAAAAGTTGCATTACAAGAGCCAGATGCTGGAGATGTTCAGCCCATGTTTTACTGTAGATGAGGATATCATCAAAAAATACCAGAATGAATTTCCGCAAATAGGGTCGGAAGATTTGATTCATCAAGGCCTGGAATGTGGAAGGAGCATTAGTGAAACCAAAGGGCATGACCAAAAACTCATAGTGGCCATCATGTGTGCGGAAAGCTGTTTTAGGGATATCATCCTCATGAACCCGAATTTGATGATACCCAGAGTGAAGATCCAACTTGGAGAAAAATTGAGCACCATGAAGCTCATCAAGGAGCTCATCAACAACAGGAATTGGAACTTATCCTTGATGGTGAGGTGATTAAGTGCTCGGAATTCAATGCAGAGGTGCCATGACCCATCTTTTTTGCGGACAAGAAGAACTGGTGAAGAAAAGGAACTTGTGCTTGGGCGAATAATACCTTGCTTCAGTAAGTCCCTAACGAGGAGTTCAATATCTGTTTTTTGGTGAAATGGGTAGCGATAGGGCCTGATGTTGGGAGGAATGCTGCTAGGAAGGAGCTGAATACGATGGTCCTCTGGTCGTGAAGGTGGAAGTCCCATTGGTTCAGCAAAAACACATGTATATCGATCCAGAATTTTTTGGAGATCCAAAGGAGTAGCGGGGGCCACTGATGGTTGCATTTGAATGGAATGGAGCTGAGCGATGACACCATGGGAACTCTTCTTAAGGAGTTTTTCCATGCGATGTGAACTGATGATGCTGAGAGACCCTGCTTGTAAGCCTTTCAATGTGTGCTTGTGTCAATCAGGGGAGAACTGCATCCAAAGTTTAGTAAATTCCCATAATATGGGGCCAAGTGTGCCTGCCTGCATCTTTGTTTCAGACAAATGCTTGATTGGAGGTGAGTGAGGAGCTGGCGGAATGGGAGGTCATTGAGAACCCATATTGCGAAAGGGAACAAAAGAGGATTTGGAGCGCTGTTGGGCTGCCATCTTGTCTTCTGCCAACTTAGCCAACCCCAGGGCTTCCATCATTGTGTTGGGACTGAACATTTTGACCTCAGAGCGAATTGCATCCTTTAGACCACTGATAAAACAACTCCGGTAGAAGTCATCAGGTAATCCTTCAGTGTGATTAGCTAGTTTCTCAAATTCAGTTTGATACTCTTTCACAGTGCCAGTTTGGCGAAGTTTAGTGAGAGCTCTTGTGAAGTCATAAAAAGCACTCGGACCAAATTGGTGCAAAAGGAGTTGGCAAAAAGCAGGCCATTTTGGCTCTTCATGAGCCTTGATGTACCAACGATACCATTGAAGAGCTTCCTGTTCCAAATGAAAGGAGGCAAGTGGAACTTGGTGGACATCAAAAGTATTATGAAGGCTGAAATACTGTTCTGCACGATAGATCCATCCAGTCGGATCAGTACCATTGAAGCGCGGAAAATCTAGCTTCGGACCGCGAAAATTGCTGGAAGAAGAGAACCCATTGGTTGATGAAGACTCGGACTGTCGTCTGGTGTTCATAGCTGAATGCTCAAGATGGAGACCGAGAAATTTTTCATCCAGTTCCTGGAGTTTGGCTTGGATGGCTGCAAGTGCTTCCTCCATGATTTTTGCTCTTGTGCGGGTGACAACCATAAGCAGGAGATTTTTCAGGAAGGGCTATGCAACGACACGGAAGTGATCGGCAACAGATGGATCTGCAACGACGCGGAACTGACCGGCAATAGTTCTGGACAGAGGAAATCTGCAATTGTGCAACTGAAAATAGATATGGACCCCAGGTATGTGCGGCTTCCTATTGGTTCAAGGGATTCACTCGGCCACCAATGTTGTCTGACGGCTTGCGTATTGGGGCAGTACCCCTCACTCCACGGCTCAGGTAAAACTGATAACCGCTTGGCCACAAACGACAGCTCTTGGTTTACCTCACGGGTGGGAACTAGTCAATCAGGTAGGGGTCGTTGCCCTTTTCGCTGGCAGGTCCTCTCAATGGGTCAGCTACTTCCAGGTTCCTGTGGTACTCCTCACAATGAGTTTTAGGGCTTATGCCCAAGTACTTCCCACAGTTAAGCGGAGAGGGATTATTCCCAGATCCGAACCTGCAAGAAAAAAACAATTTGGGCATAAATTCCACCCAATGTTCAAAAACTAGATCTATATTGCTCAGAATCGCTATTATAGCATGTTTCTGGAACTGGAACAGCCACTCTGCTTCTGCCCATGAAATCGGAATAGAAATCTAGGCACTCGGTCAGAATATTTTCTCGCCACAGTTTCCGCGGCCGTCACCGAAATTCTGAAAAATTGCGGATTTTAAATCCGCGATATCTCCACTTTTAGAACTCCAAATGAGATGTTTTTTTTTTTGAAACTACATATTTTTGAAAGAGGAATTCAGATATGCAATATGTTTCTTCTAATTTTGTGCATAAAGTTTCAGAAATTGATCTGAAAGTCGCCACCCAAAAAAGAAAAAGAAAAAATTCCACTTGTGCCAAGGAAAGTGCTCTGATACCAGATGTGAGGACCCTGCAGCAAACAAGTAATCAAAACACATGATATAGCAGTAGAACTCAAAATCACTTTTATATTAATTGCAAGCCACTTCGAGGGGGCAACCTCCTTTGAGCAAGCTCAATACAAAATAACTTCACGGTGTGTTCCTTGGCCTCAACACACACTTATATACTAAAAATAGGCGCCAATACCATGGGCCAATATAAAATATGGGCACCAATACTATGGGTCAAAACCATGGGCCAATGTAAACTATGGATCAGCAAATACTACAGGCGGCTTACAAAGCATATGCGCCTCACAACAATAACACAAACTATGGATCAACAATTACTATGGGACGACTTACAAAGCATATGCGCCTCACAACAATAACACAAACTATGGATCAACAATTACTATGGGACGACTTACAAAGCATATGCGTCCAACAACAATATACTAACATAGTAAAGAGAAGGTGTTGATTGCATGGGCAGACCCGGGTTTACTATAATCAACCAAAAACACCCCTAACTCACTGGCCCTTTCGGCGACAGACTGTAAGGCGGCCTGAAGTCTCACCCGAAGTGAATCTGATGGGTTGGCCAAGACTCAAGTGTCTTGGGCCAGGTTCTGTGGCAGTCCTACTGGTGTCACACAGCTCCTCAAGTTGCGAGATTTCTTGCTGGGTTGGTACGCCGCACAATATCTCCGTCGCGCAGCTAATCTCACCGCAGCGTCTCCACCCTCGCGCGCGTCGCGCGGGCTCTTCCCTTGTCACACAACTTCTAATTACTCACAATATCTCCCTCCTTATCGCATCACTGCGCATCGTGGGACAAACAACCTCTTCTCAACGCTAGACCCTCAGCTCGTGGTATCGCGCACCGCAGCTCCTCTGCCGGTGCGATATCGCCCCTCTGCGATATCCTACCTCCACGACTTTGCGCTCTAACGCTGACTGTGTCGACGGGCGAAGCTCAACCTCCAGGAAGTTATATTATGTTTAAACAGTCATTTGGAAACATCGTAAGGGAGTCTTTATGCAATTTACTGAAATACTTCACTTACTTAGATTCTCCGGTATTACTGTGAGCTGTGTAATACATACATTCATTTACTGCAACTAATATCATATGCATAATAACCAGTAATCAGTAAGCAAATACGATCATAATCATGCAACATTTAACACGCAGATTTAACGTGGCTCGCCCCCAAGAAGGGATTTACGTCCACCAAATTGTGCTTCTATTATATATATCTTGAGGGAAGTTAGCACAGTCTGTCGCACCGCCTATGCAACGCGAGATCTCTTCTAGACCTCTGATCTACTTCTATCTCTATATTGCCTTTCTTACAATATATCCTTCCCTCTCTGTCGATCTCTGCGGATGGTTACATACAGACTCTAATGACTCGCAGACAAGCTAGGTGTCTGGATCGTTACAACACTGTCTATCTGACTGACTGACTCCTGAATCTACTTCAAAAATATTCAACTACCCAACTAAGGAATCAACCCCTGAACCAACCCTTTACAATACAAAATACAAGCTTTTATAGGCAGCTCGAAGGTCGTGCCATTACAAAACTGTGGGCTTGTCCCAGCAGTAAACCCATACCCTAATTAGTGACAGTCGGTCCTCTCTGTCCTTGAGGTAGCCGCTTCCCGTCACACCGCAGCTTTCTGCAGTCTTCCATGCTTCCCGACACTGATCATGGGTACTATGCACCGCTTCACTTCTGTCCTTTGTCTTCAATGCTTGAGCTTCGTTTCTCCTTCTCCTTTATGAGGGTCACTGAGCCCTCCTATCTTCCGCCGCTGCCTTCAATGTAGTAGCTGAGCTTTCTTCTCTCGGCCGCTCAGGTACCGTTGCCTTATAGACTTTTCTATCTCAAAAGTCAATGTTTTCGGCTCTGCTCCACAGCTGGAAACGCGCTACAGCGTCGTAGCCTTACCTTCTCTTCTTTCCTCCAAAACTTTACCTTTCCACTAAACTAGCAGCTTCTTCTGTAGCTGCGGGACCCTACTCCAACAGTCCCCTAACACTCACTTGTGGCTCGCCCCCGAGCCACTACCAGCAGGTGTCTCCTGTTGTAGCTTCTCCTTCGCCTCTTGCGAAGTTTTCTGCAACTTACCCCGAAGTTCTGCAACTTCATTCTTCATTACCTCGGCACACTCTCGCGCCGAGTCAAGCAAGGCTTGATTGATATGGGAGTCCTCTGCTTGATCAGATTTCTCACGGATGGTAGTGAACTCCTTCACCTTTTGCTCCACGGCGTCGACTAATTCGGTGATTTGCTCCTGGAAGGGTTGAAGCAGGTCGGTGATGTGCAGCTCCTTTGTTCTCAACTGCTGTGCTTCCTGCTATAATTGGTTCATCTCCTTTGCCTTCTTCATCTTCTGAAGAGCTGCTAAGCTCTTAATCTCTTCTTTCATTGCCATCGTAGTGTTCTCTATCGCCTGGATATTCCGCTGGATATCCACTCGCTGTGGTGGCTCATCTAGCTCGGACCATGCGCTCATCGCATCGGTCAGTATTGATGTTGCTTCGTTGATGCTAGACTGCATTTGCGCAACGGTGAGTCTAAAGGCCTCGATTCTCGTTCTCTGGTCTGCCTGGGAGGTATCCTGTGCGCGAGCCTCAAGCTCGGCGATGTGCGCATCCTGATCTGCCTTTATCTTAGCCACTTCTTCGTCCATTCGAACGATGGTATCCTCCAGAGCCTTTGCTCTGTCGGCAAATTTTCTTAGCTTTTGGGGGTTATCTTCCGTGAACTCAATGTTACACTTGGGTAGTTCTAAAGCAATGTTCTGCAGCAGCTGAGAGAGTTCCTGATCCCTTTCCTGATATGCTTCCAGCTCGGCAGCCTTCTTCTAATAGTTGGTAGTAAGTGCTGCATTCTTTTGCTTTAGCTGCGCGTTCTGCTTATAAGTCGTGAGCTCTCAGCTCCTGAGTTCTGCGCTTATCTGTTGTTCAATCATCTGCAATTGTTCAGTATGAAATTCCACCAGGTTGACCTCCATGGGTTGGTCAAATTGCACTAGTAGTTCCTTCATTGTCGCAGGGAATCGAATGCTCCCTGGAGGAATCAACACAGTGTTAAGTCGATCTTTTGCTAGACCTTCCTCTCGGGATGTCGACGGTATCGATGCTTCTTTGGTGGCAGTCTTCTCAGTAATTGCTTTTAAGTATTGATGGTGCTTTTCGACTGTGCTTTGTATCTTCTCCTGCTGTTCCTTCATCGCGTCCAATGAGTCCTTCAATATGTCACATGTCCTTGTCGCGATGAGTTTGTAGTCCTCATCGGTTAATGTGGCGTGGGAAGCTGGCTTTGTGGTTTTGTGTTTTTTCTTCTTCTTTGTAGTAACTACCGCTGTTGGCTCTCCTGTTGGTTCTTTCCTCTTCGTTCCTGGTAGCGGTACTTCCGTCGTTCCTGCTGCTTGGGTGTCCATTTTGTCTTTGCCTTTTTCAAATGGGTCTGTCTCCGCAGAGCCTGGTGGTAGTGGTGTGGTGTCTTCGTACTCTCGCTGCCATTGGTCATCAAAGCCTCTTATGACACTCTCAACATCTTGCGCTGTCATCCTGAACCAGCCAGGAGCCCAATCATCCCTTATTGTCCTTTTCGGCCGTAGATAGAGTCTATGGCTGTCTGCCATAAAATTGAGCCGGCTATCATACAGGTCGACGGTCTCTATGCTGAGCCGTGGTAATTCCTGGATAGTTGTCCTTAACATTGCATAGTATTCATGGAATACCATCGAATTGACATGTTTCCTTGCTGGGCTGTTGGTGTCCCATAAGCTAGCATAGCGCAGACCCCTGGGCGCTCCTCCTGGAATCTGCGGAAATTGTGTATTGGGGGGCTCCTTCCAGCCCACGAATGCACATAGGATAATTAACCAAGAAAAGTGGAAAGGTGGTTTGCCTAATCTTGGGCCGCCAAACAATATTCCTGAAGCATATTTAATAGAAATAAGGACCAATTAAACTGTTCTCCCTTTGTAACTTGTATAGCCAAGCTGATCACAGATCCTGTGACTTCCTTCGGTCGGACCTTGGTTAACAGTCTTCCCGCCAGTAGGCTGGCTGTAAATCTGAGTGTCTCGTTCTCGATACTGGTGATATCATAAGCCCTGCCTCCTCTCTGTATCTTGTATTTCTTAACTAAGGCTGGTGATAACTTCGAATCCTTGGTCTTCCCTGATATATGTAAGTCGAGGATTTTACCAGTTTTAGACAGCCCAGTGATGCGGTGGATCAAGTCGACATTAAGGTCGAACTTATGGCCTAGCCAGAGATAACCCCTGTGTAAACACAAGAGTAGGACACGCACTACGGCATTGACCTCTGCACTACGTCCAAAATGGGGTAGCCTCAACAGATTGAGTAGGCCTGAGGGCTCGAGATTCTGGACATGTGGCATGGAAACTAATTCCTCTCTATCTGTCCTCGGGTTCTTCTCATGTCTAAGATACTGGTCTAATTTGAAGTGAGGGTATGTCTTACCATCTGCTAGGTTGTAATCTACGAATTTAACAACAGCAGCATACCCCACGAGATCGCCATTTTCCTTAACTCGAGGGTCTATTGGTGGGATAGGGACAGTAAGCTTACCAGTTTTGGAGAGTTTGACCTCTGGAGCACCTTCAACTCGGGGAAAGAGGTAGTCTGCTTCATTCACTATGTCCTCTTCCTGCCCCGAATTGGACTCCTCTGGGAGCTAAGACTGGCTCCTCATCTGTGGTGGTGGTCTGGTCTGTGAAGGACCCGGTTGAAGCTGGTGTTGTCATGGGAGCTGCCAGGCCAGTACGCTTGAACCTTTTTAGCAGCGCGTCTAGTGGTTCGTCCTCGGACAGGAACCAGTCGGTGTGAGCCAGAGGGTATGCAATGGCTGCAAGATCTGGACAGCTCTTCAGCTTGTAATGGGATGGGCTCTGTACGAGGAGGACTGAAGATTGCACGCTACAATTTTTTGCTCTGTGAAAATGTAGTCCTTTCAATGAATAATGTCTGCTTTTTATGTCATGGATGATAATCCTGGATGCAACGGTCATCTAGACTGAGCTCGTTGGTCGTATTAATTGCATGGACAAGACCACACCGGTTACCCGATCCTTAATAAATGCGAAAATCCGATCAAATTTCCCTCGAAGTGTGTGTGTACCAGCGCCAGTCTCGTCGAATATTTTGCCAAATCGAGAAACTTAATGAGGCCTGCCACCAAATCTACGGTAAGGGATACCGGTCATTTCCTCATTAACTGCCTGTCAGACCGTGACTTGACGGTCCACTGTTGGTTTCCAAAACTGGACACGTGGCACGGTGAAATGTCGTGTTGCTGCGATGCAATCTCCGTGTCACCTGCGCAACCAAACAACGTAAAATTATTATTATTATTATTATTATTATTATTATTTTCGCGCTGGTGCGATTCCTCATGCCTAGACTTCTCTGCCGGTGTAGACTATTCCCCGGTGCGATGCCTCCTTCCAACTACACTGGGCATCTGCACCTTTATAAATTGTTCATGCTAGGGCGGAGAGGTGGGGAGGCTGTCACTATAGAGCTTAAGCCTACTGCCATTAATCCATGTGGGAAGAAGCTCCCCGTTCAACTGACTGAGTTGAACAGCACCTCCTTCTGTGACTTGCTGTATCTGATATGGCCCCAGCCAATGTGTTTTGAACTTCCCTGGAAACTTAATGAATTTGCTGTCATACAGGAGCACTAGGTCTCTGATCTGGAAAGTCTTATTCTTAATGTGTCGATCATGCCAGGCTTTTTCTCGTGCCTTCTGCACTGTCTGATGAAATCCAGCGATGAATCTGTCTTCTTCCAAGGTAAGCAACTGTGCTAACCGTTCCTCCACTGTGGCTATATCCATCATCCCGGTAATCTGAGCGACTCGTAAACTAGGGAGAATATACTCCATAGGCATAACAACCTCCTGTCCATATACCAAGCTGAAAGGTGTGTGTCCCGTAAGTTTCTTGCATGTGGTTCTGTATGCCCATAGTACAGCGTTAACTCTGAGATCCCAGTCATTCCTTTGGTTATTGCAGATCTTCGTGAGAGCATTTTCTAAAATCTTATTGAAGGCCTCGACCGTACCATTAGCCTGTGGATGGTAGGGAGTGCTCTTATAGTGCTGAATCTGGAATTCTTCTGTCAATGCCTCAATAGTGCTGTACAAGAAGTGTGTGCCTTGATCACTCATCAAAATTACTGGGCATCCGAATCTACTGATGATATTTTCGAAGAGGAACTGTGCAGCTGTGGCAGCATCACAATTTCTTACTGCCTTGGCCTCTGCCCATCTGGTGAGGTACTCTGTTCCAGTGATAATATATCTCGCGCCCATGCGCTTTCCCGGTGGGTTGATAGGACCCACAAAATCTATTGCCCATTTGTCGAATGCGCGCAGCGTAACCTGCGGTCGCAGCGGCATTTCATCGCGTCGCGAGGGTTTTCCTACCCTCTGGCAGATATCGTAGCGTCTACAGAAGTCCTTGGTGTCTTTATGCAGTGTAGGCCACCATAATCCTACCTCTAGGATTTTCTGCGCGGTCGGCTTTCTAGCACAGTGACCTCCTGCGGTTCCTGAATGTGCGTCTCTAATAATAACGTCTTTTTCATGCAGCATTACACATCTGCGTAGAAATTCATCTGGGCCTAATTTGTATAGGTATCCTGCAATGAGGGTAAATTCTGCTGCCTTTACAACCAACTGTTTCCTTTGCTGCTTAGTAAACTCATCAGGTGCTACTCCTGTAGTGAGGAATTGAATAATGTCGGTATAGTAGTCATCTGCAATCTGTATCGAGAATAATTGTGCATCGGGCAGATTGTCTTCAAGGTTACTTGGTTCTTCTCCTGAGTCTATCCGTGATAGATGATTAGGTCCAGCATTCAGTCTTCCTGGTTTCACAATGATTTCAAAATCATACTCTTGGAAGAGGAGTAACCATCTGCAGATTCTCCCCCCTAACACTGGTTTATTGACTAAGTACTTCAATGCAGAGTGGTCAGTAAACATCTTGAACGAGGCTCCCAATAGATAGTGTCTGAACTTCTGTAGCGCGTACACCATAGCTAAACCTTCTCTCTCTGTAGTGGTGTAGTTTTTTTCTGCTGTCGATAGCTTTCTGCTGGAATATGCAATGGGATGGTCAAGATCCCCTTCTCCTGGCTGTGTTAAGACGACTCCTAGTGCAAGGCCTGATGCATCCACGTGTACATGGAATGGCTTAGTCTAGTCTGGAAATACTAGGATGGGTCCTGTAACCATCTTTTCCTTAAGTATGTCTAGGCTTTGCTGGCATTCCTCATTCCATAGGAATTTTACATCTTTCTTTAGCAGTTTCTCCATTGGTGCTGTAATCTTTGCGTATCCCTTGATGAACTTTCTGTAGTACCCGGTATGACCAAGTACTATCCTCAGTTGCTTGACTGAGCTCGGTGTTGGAAGGTTCACAATGATGGCGATCTTCGCGGGATCTACCATTAAGCCTTGTCTACACACAATGTGACCCAACAAAATACCAAATGGTGCACAAAATATACATTTTTTTAAGTTTAGGGAAATCTGGTATTGCCTACATTTCTCTAGCATCAATCTGAGATCTCCTACGTGCTTATCGAGTAGCCCAAATACAGTCCAGTCATCAAAATATACTTCTAAGAATTTATGAATGTATTCTTTAAATACAGCAACTACTACTCTAGAAAATATAGCTGGTGCATTCTTAAGACCAAAGGGCATTACCGTATATTGGAACGAGCCCCATTCTGTTGCAAAGGTGGTCTTAGAGCGATCTTCTGGATGTATTCTGATCTGGTGGTAGCCTGAAAAGCCATCAGTGAAGGAGTAGACCTCCTGTCCTCCCACGTTGTCTAATACTTCATCAGTGAACGGTGTTGGGAATGGATCATGAAGGGATGCATCGTTGAGTTTTCGCAGATCAACGCAGATTCTAATGTCTCCTTTTGTTTTCTTCTCCTGCACTACCATAGGACTAACCCATTCGCTTTCCTCTACTGGCTCAATGATGCCTGCTGCTAGCATTTTATCGATTTCCTCCTTAACTTTTTCTTTGTAGTGCGGATTCAATCTATATGGGTGCTATTTAACTGGTCTAACATCCTCCTTCAATGGTATTCTCATCACTCCCAGGTCTCCGACTATTCCCTTCATCTCTGTGAATTTGGTGGGAAATAGGTCCTGATAGTCGGGTAACAAATCTGCGATCTGCCCGACTGTTTCATCGTTCCAGTAGTCTCCAATAGAGGCAAACTTAGGTTCTTCGTCGGTGCCAATATTAACCTTTTTAATCTTAACGGGTTCAATTATTGCTGGAATCTCTAGCTGTGGTCCTTCGACATCACGAGTCCCTTCTGACTCAGGAATGTTAGTATTGCGGGGATCCTCATCCGCCTCCTCTGGTTCTGATGCAAAATTATAACATTCCAACGCCTCTTTTATCTGGACAGCCCACTCAGGTTCGGATGGCACTGATGTGGGGTGATCTTCAAATATCTTAGTCTTGATTACGTCTAGGGCCTGGGAAACACTTGGATGTTCTGACTCAAACGCGAAGGTGAGCAGGAAACTGTCTGTCATAAGTGACCATGTAGTCGTTCCTTTGCGTAGTTCAGTTTCTGTGTACCAGTTCCTTGGGACTGTATCCAATGTGTGGATGAATCGGTGAGTCCACTCGTCCTCGGGGACGTTCGACCAGCTCTGTTCACATGCCTGAATGTGTGTCCTGGGATCAGTCTCTCCTCTGTACTTGTGTTAGATATATTCTCTATCGTTAGAAAATCTGATTGCCATGAGTCTTTTAATGTCGTCCCATGAAGCAATATTTTCTTTATGTGCATACCACCATCTTGCAGGTGTGGCTCGAACTGCAAGGTCCATAGCTGGGATCCTTTGTTCATAAGAAATCTGGTGCTCAAACTGCTCAAGGAAGTCTTGGATATCTGTTAGTCCATGATATGATGGAATCTCATTAATTTCTGCGCCAATCCATCGTAGTGACTTACTTATAAACGCACATCTGCGCGCTGAGACTTCGTAAAGTCTGTTCTGCCAGTTCTCTAAGTCGACGCCAGAATCCGATGCGCATGAACTGTCGCTTTGTCAACTAATATGCCCTTCTGCGGTGGGATTTATATAGTCATTCTGGTTTGCAGTCACCTGGTAGAGACTATCAATGTTATATGCCTCCTCTTCTGCTCTGATAGGTTCGACATATCTAGGACCCTGGAGAGGATCCAATGGTGCAATGAATCGGATCTGCGCATCTTCGAAGGTCATCTGTCTTCTCTTTAGGTCGATGACAGCCTTGCTACCGATCACCCAATCAATACTTAATAGTGCTGGATAAGGTCGACTGTCGCCTATGATTTCTATAACCTCGAAGTCCGCAAAAGTACGAACTCCGTCAATATCAACTGGCACCTGCGGTAGTCGACCCAGTGGTGACACCCGTTGCTGATTAGCCAATCGTAGGTGGATGGGTGATAGGGATAACTGAGGGCTACCCATCTGTTCCCATGTTTGCTTAGTTAGAACATTGACCTCTGATCCTAGATCTAAGACAACCTCATCCATTTCAAACTCACCAATCTGCGCTGTGAATTTCATCTCTCTCCCTGTCCTTGTATGTCTTGTAATGTTGTGGACAGCGCGGTGTGCACTGCCCGAGAGAGATGGTTGCTGACACTGATCTATCATGCGCTGTAGCTCACCGACAGCTTTGTCATTTCTCAGGAGTTTCATGCAGCTGTGCAGGAAGGATTGTACACTCCCTGTCGATTCCTCCTCATTGCATCTTCCCGATGTGGTAGCCTGCTGTGCCTGCTCAGGGCTCTCGCCACAAGAGGTTTGTTGTGGTACGCCTCTAGATGGCGGTACCTGAGATCCCGATGGGGTCGGTTCATCAAAGGAAGCCTTGGCTTCATGAAATGTTTCTTTATTCTTCTGTAAGTCTAATGGTGTTGTTTTACTAGGAGCTCTGCGTACCCACCCCTGACTTGTCTTTTTTCCGTTCTCTTGCAATGTTCCACTGGTGGAAGCACCGCTTCTGGTTACAATGTTAACGTTTGGTTCTGGTTCCTTCGGTTCAGCAGCAATAAGCTGGATGTTCTAGTGTGCTACTGGCTTAGGGTCTTTTATTTTAGCTATCAGGATAGGGCACTCTTCTATGGTATGGTCATAAGATTTGCAATAGTTACAGGTAGTGGTAGCGTTCTGACAGTCCCTGGCATAGTGTCCTATAGTTCCACAATTATAACAAGTGACTGGTCCACGACCTTGGCCAAATCCCCCTCCTCAGCCAAAGCCTCCTCCTCGACCTCGTCCTCTGAATCCTCCTCCTCGGCCTCCATAAGTCTGATCCGGTGGTGGTCCTGCTGCTGGACCCTGTGTGTCTGCTTGGACTCTGTACACATCATGTTGTCTCTCTGACATGAGATCATAAGCTCGGCAGTCCTGTTGATCATGCCCGACGGATTTACAGAAAATACAATACAGATTCTTAGGTGTTTGTACATACTTCTGAAGCAAAGGGCATTGTTGAGGTGGATGTCCATGTGCTTTACATATTTCACACCATGGTCCTTGTGTTCTTGGTAAGGGGCTAGGGGCCCCTGATGCTAAATAATCTGCAAAGACTGGACAGTTGTCTTTACTATGGCCATGTGCTCTACACTTTATACACCATGTCTTGCATAACCTCTTTTCCTTTTTTAAGTTCGTGTATCTGTAATGTGAGGTTGGCCAACTGGTTCTGTAGGGTTGTCATGCCTGTGGTAGTCTCTGCTAGAGGTGAAGCCTCTAGTTTCATTGCCATCTCCAGCGCTTCATCTTGAGTAGTGAGTTTCTGCTGCATTAGTGGCATTCTAATATGAGGGAGCAGTGCTACGATAAACCATTCCTTATGCTGCTCTGGTGCAAAATCAAAGCTTACTTGGTCTATGAGGGCTTTGAACTTCTGGTCAAAGTCCCATACTGACTCTGATGGAAGCTGCTTAATATCCTTAAGCTCTGTAATACACTGAGACTCAGACTTAGGTTTCTTAAATTCTTTGATCATGGCGTTCTTGACCTGGGCAAGCGTCTTGGGTAATGTAGTATACTTGATGTACCATGTCAAGGCTCTATCTCTGAGTGTGGTGACCAACTGTACAAGTTTAAGGTTATCATCGTTGATTGTCTTAATGGTCCACATGGCTTCACATAGGAACCAATGCTGTTCCGGGTCTTCTGCTCCTGTACCTTTAAAAATAGGAAGCTTCATGTCATCTCCCATTCTATTCCTCTGTGGTGGATTCTGACTGACTGGGGTACTACCACTCAGCGGTGTAGGTGAAGGTATTGTAGCAGGAGTAGGTACTGTCTATGAACTACTGGATGGGGTACCTACAGGGTTATTCTGAGTTCCGGTCTGTTTCTGCAGAGTATAAGGGTGGTAAGGGATACCCTCCTCGGATTCTTCTGTGGTGCTAGGGCTCTGTTGTCGAATACTGTCTGAACTATTCTCAAATATTGGAGATCTGTGGTCTACCTTATACTTCTTTCCGCTACGTGTTCTTCCAATATCGTCTAAATCACTTTCAAAATCTTGTGACATTACTATCTTTACTTATTCGTCTGAGACTAAATCCATTCTTCCTTTTTCATATAACAACATCTTAAGGGACAAGTTTAGAGATCTTAGGTACTTACCACGATATCCTCTGAAGAAGTATCTTTCGGCTTCGCTGAAGCTCTTTCTCTGATCGACTGCAAATTCTGTAACAAAGCCGTTTAGCACACTGGTGAGCCAAAAGTCCACTGCTCTTGTAATCGGATTGTCAAGGTTCTGCACGGTCTGAATCAGCTCCGGTGTCTAGACAATGTTTCTTTTCTTCTTGAATGTGTTGCTAGCTGTCAACTTGGATAACCAGTCGAAAAGCTCGTTTCCGTAGGTTTCAAAGAATATAGCGTGTATGTCTGAAGCAATATGCTTTACTAGCCAGTCCTCTGTGTTCAGTTTAGGGCTTCGGTTTTCTTTCTTGGCAAACTCCCTTAAATCTGAATCCAGCCACTGGTAGAATTCTTCCCTGGTAGGATGCCAACAGAACATAGACTCCCAGTCGTTCAAACCGGCAACGAAACCATTTGTTGATTGCATGGGCAGACCCGGGTTTACTATAATCAACCAACAACACCCCTAACTCACTGGCCCTTTCGGCGACAGACCGCAAGGCGGCCTGAAGTCTCACCCGAAGTGAATCTGATGGGTTGGCCAAGACTCAAGTGTCTTGGGCCAGGTTCTGTGGCAGTCCTACTGGTGTCGCACAGCTCCTCAAGCTGTGAGATTTCTTGCTGGGTTGGTACGTCGCACAATCTCTCCGTCGTGCAGCTAATCTCACCTCAGTGTCTCCACCCTCGCGCGCGTCGCGCGGGCTCTTCCCTTGTCGCACAACTTCTACTTACTCACAATATCTCCCTCCTTATCGCATCACTGCGCACCGTGGGACAAACAACCTCTTCTCAATGCTAGACCCTCAGCTCGTGGTATCGCGCACCGCAGCTCCTCTGCCGATGCGATATCGCCCCTCTGTGATATCCTACCTCCATGACTTTGTGCTCTAACGCTGACTGTGTCGACGGGCGAAGCTCAACCTCCAGGAAGTTATATTATGTTTAAACAGTCATTTGGAAACATCATAAGGGAGTCTTTATGCAATTTACTGAAATACTTCACTTACTTAGATTCTCCGGTATTACTGTGAGCTGTGTAATACAGACATTCATTTACTGCAACTAATATCATACGCATAATAACCAGTAATCAGTAAGCAAATACAATCATAATCATGCAACATTTAACACGCATATTTAACGTGGTTCGCCCCCAAGAAGGGAGTTACATCCACCAAACTGTGCTTCTATTATATATATCTTGAGGGAAGTTAGCACAGTCTGTCACACCGCCTATGCAGCGCGAGATCTCTTCTAGACCTCTGATCTACTTCTATCTCTATATTGCCTTTCTTACAATATATCCTTCCCTCTCTGTCGATCTCTGCGGATGGTTACATACAGACTCTAATGACTCGCAGACAAGCTAGGTGTCTGGATCGTTACAACACTGTCTGTTTGACTGACTGACTCTTGAATCTAATTCAAAAATATTCAACTACCCAACTAAGGAATCAACCCCTGAACCAACCCTTTACAATACAAAATACAAGATTTTATAGGCAGCCCGAAGGTCGTGCCATTACAAAACTGTGGGCCTGTCCCAGCAGTAAACCCATACCCTAATTAGTGACAGTCGGTCCTCTCTGTCCTTGAGGTAGCTGCTTCCCGTCACACCGCAGCTTTCTGCAGTCTTCCATGCTTCCCGGCACTGATCATGGGTACTATGCACCGCTTCACTTCTGTCCTTTGTCTTCAATGCTTGAGCTTCGTTGCTCCTTCTCCTTTATGAGGGTCACTGAGCCCTCCTATCTTCCGCCGCTGCCTTCAATGTAGTAGCTGAGATTTCTTCTCTCGGTCGCTCAGGTACCGTTGCCTTATAGACTTTTCTATCTCAAAAGTCAATGTTTCCGGCTCTACTCCACAGCTGGAAACACGCTACAACGTCGTAGCCTTACCTTCTCTTCTTTCCGCCAAAACTTTACCTTTCCGCTAAACTAGCAGCTTCTTCTATAGCTGCGGGACCCTACTCCAACAGAAGGATTGACATGGGTTCCTAACAAAAACATTTTGTACAAATTTGTTTTTACATTTGCTAAAATAAAAGAAATTGTGTTAAAATTTTTGTCACTGATTCACACCCCCCCTCTCAGTGACAAGACCTGATCCATCAATTGGTATCAGACCCAGATCCTTCACCAGAATTTAACCACTGGAAGGAAGATCCTATTAAAATCACTATGGATCAACAAATGAAGATGTCAATAAGAGTCCTTATATTTGATGGTGAAGACTATGTTTTCTGGAAGATTAGAATGAAAAACTATTTGATGTCTATTGGATCTTAAGTTTGGGCATTAGTTGAAAAAGGATATGATGTTCCAAAAGTCACCCCATAAAAGCAAAAGGCAGGAAGAAATTTTGGGAGCATGCAAAGGCCTTAAATACATTACAAGCTGGGATAAGTAAGAAGGTTCTTGTAAAAGTACTAACGCGTAAATGTGAAAAACAACTCTGGAACAAATTGGAAACCATATATGCAGGATATTCCAAAGTAAATATGGAAAAAATTTAATCTCTCAAAATACAATATGAAAGTCTAAAAATGAAGGATGAAGAAAATATTTCAGAGTACTTCGAAAGAATTGATAATAGTGTTAATATAATCAAAGGTTTCGGAGTAGAATTAACAAATGATGAGTTAGTTGAAAAGGTACTTAGAACACTTCTTATGGCATATAATCCCAAGGTATCCACTCTTGAAGACCGAGAGAATCTAGAAGATCTTACCATGGATGAATTGTATGGAATCCTCACAGCCTATGAATTAATACTAGGTATTAATAATTTCCCAAAGGGAGAAGCAACTTTTAACGTGATCAAGAAAACAAATTAGAAGCAAAAAACTCAGAACAATCTTAATGAAGAATCTGATGAAGAAAAAGCCAATTTTATTAAAAAACTTCAGAAAGGATCAAGGAAGTACAAAGGCAAGCTGCCCTTCAAATGTTTTAAATGTGGCAGAATTGGGCACTTTCAATCCAAGTGTCCTTAACCTAAGGAAGGCTCTAAATATGAAGAAGAAAAAAACATACAATACAAGAAAGAGGGAAAATTCCACTATAAGAAAATTTAAAAAGGAAAAAATAATTTCTATTCAAAAGAAGAAGACAACAATTCATTTGAGATTAGTCATGATGAAGTCCTTTTTCTAGGTATTGAAGAGTCTAATGAGAGAGAAGAAATTGAGCATAAGGAAGAGTCGTAAAATGAAGCATAGGTTAATATGGAAGAAGAAATACTCAATGCTTTGGATGGATCAAGAATATACAAAATCAAATATAGATAGTTGAAAGGTTTTTTAGTTGAACAACATGAAGAGCACGAATAGAAAGAAAAAGAGATGAAGAAAATCATGAGCAATATGAAACACCAAATTCAAGATGCAAATTAAAGAAAAACAACTAACCTTTGAAAGAATGGAGGCAGAACTAGTTCACTTAAGAAAAAATCTTGATGCAAAATTTATCCAAACAAGATATGAAAATAGTTCTAAAATCTTAGATAAGATTATAACCTCACAAAGGGATCCAAGTAACAAAAATGGAATAGGTTATTATCAAGAAGAAAATGAAGTTAGCTCAAAATCTTATGCATATTCTCTTCTCAACACATTCAAGAAGAAAGAGGAAGAAAAGACAAGCAATTATTAGAACTCCAGAAGATCATTTCCACCCATCAAGAAGGAATTCAAGACAACTCCAAAGAAGGTTTATCGAAACAGGTATCGTCAAATTTTCCTTGGTTATTGTTTTGCATACTCTAAATTTGGACACAAAGCTATGAATTGTAGAGCATATGAAAGGAAAAGTTTGAAGGTTAAAAACTATAACCTCAACGACAATCAGATAGTTGCTCAAGTTAAGAGAAGAAACTATAACTCATTTGCACCTCTACAAGAAAGGAATTTAGAATGCTTCAATTGTCATAACTATGAACATAAAGCAAGTGATTGCAGATTAATGGAAATATCAGAAAGAACAAAAGACATTAGAAAGTAGAAGAATCTTTAGAAAGAAAGAAATTTAAAAGAAGAATGCTTGGCTACCCTAAAAACAAAAGATAAAGAAGATCTATGGTGTGTTGATAGTGATCATTCAAAACACATGACAGGAGATGAAGACAAGTTTTTGAAAAACCAGAAGGAACCTCATGGAAAGAGTTGGATAAGAAAGGAAAACTCCAAAGATATAGACGAAACCAAGATTTCAAATATCAAAAAGGTTTCCCAAGATGATGAGGGTTTTAATAGTTTTTTAGATAAGATTGACATTCATTATTATGGAAATAAAGATGATGAAGAAGGAATTTGTGATAGTGGCGGAACTGAAGATGGATGTTTTTTCTAAAAAAATCTCACATAACCCAGAAGAAAACCTTGAAATAAAACATTAGAGAGGATCATGTACTCAGGGGGAGAATATTTGAAAAGTTTGTTGTCATTGATAACAATGTTTGTAATGGTTATATTTCCATCCTTGAAATCATAAAGAAGAATGAAGACCAGACCTATAGAGTAGAATTGAAGAGCTTGTTGAAGTAGAGTTTTGGTGAAGGATGAAAGTATATGTAGATTTGGTATCATGACTTGATACAAATGCATAAATAATGAAGAGAGATACCGCAATTGGTTTTGATCTTAGTTTTCGAAGAAGGAATGTTTGGAAAGAAGAGAAGCACTATGATAGGGGGAGTCTATAAAATCCTCATCCAAGTTTTTATTCAAAGACTCGGTACAAGAAGATAAATAAGGATGTTAACCAAAACCAAGTCCAAGTTAATTAGAGGAGTAGAAGCAAAAGAAGGGAAGTTGTCTAAACAGGGAATAATTGGAAATTCTATGTCAAGTCGATTACAACAAAGGGCATAATAGGTTATCCTTTTTCATTGTTGTCAAAGGGGGAGAAGGTTTAGATGTTTCCATCAATGCCAAAGGAGGAGATTGTTTGCAATATAGAATATACTTGTCATTCATGTAAAAAAGGAGTTCAATGATGACAAAGGAATAACCAAGGACATGATGGTGGAGTGAACTCAGTGAAAGTCAAAGGAAAGACAAAGGTGTTGATGACATGGCATGAATGATGATATGGCAGATATGATGACATAGAATAACATCATTGATGGAAAATTGGTAAGAGACATTGCCTATGATGACAAAGAAGATGATGTGACATCATTCTGGAGAAATATGGAAATTAACTAAGTATGGAATAAATAAGTCAAAACTGGTCTAAAAGGATCTAAGAGAATACCCTCCCTAAATCATGGGTTATAGTAGTAAATGTCCGCAACACACAGGGGTCTTGTAGACAGGTGTTTTCTCTAACCTGACCATGTCTTAAGTTTGTATTGGAAGTAGTTGAGGGAGAAGTTATGGACCTACCAAAATCTTGTTTTAGGAAGATTGGACCAGACTAAGAAATTGGTCTAAGTGTCATAACAAAAGTATGGAAGAATATTTTTAAATTCCCTCCAGAACATTTGTGTGTGTCAGTAAGATCTAAAGATGACATGATTCTGCTCCTTAGTGAACTGGATATCCAGCCATGAAGTCATATTCTCACTTGGCTCTCACACATGTGAAATATCAATCTGCTAAAACAAGAGAAAAACATTAGTTGACATATTAAAAATGGCTAAGTGTTAAAAAAAATAATCGACAAGTAAACAGATCAATGGTCAGGATCTATCCTGCATTAGATCGACGGTTCAGAAAAAGGGTTGCGGGAAAGCCATTGCGGAAACAAAAAAGTGGTCAGGAGTGAATTTCTGCAATAGTTCAGAAATGAATGGTCAGGAAGCTTCCCACACAAGATCCAACGGTTGGGGAAAATATCCACAAAAGGCATAAGAACAAGGTGAAGTTTTGCAGTTAATCAGAGATCAATGGCTGAGGAGCATTTCGAAATAGATCAACGGTCATAGGAGAGTTCTGCAACAGAAGCAATGCGGAAGAAGAGATCTGCAATCGATCATTAGATCAATGATCAGAAGCGCAACTGCATGAGATCGATGGTTTGGAGGATATGTGAAAAGTCGCGGGAGCAGAAGTGTGGAAAGCAAAAAGTCGAAGTCATGGAAAAGTTGAGTTTCCATATTCCACATTCCACAATGCGGAAAGGCCAGTCTAGAAAGCGGAAAGGCGCAAAGCAAAAAGAAAAAGTCTTGGAAAAGTTGTATTTTCTGATTTCCACAATCTGCATGCGAAAGGGAGCTTATGGAAGGCCGATTCGGAAGCAAAAAAGCGGAAGTGCAAAAGTTCAAATTTTGGAAAGGTTGAGTTTTTGATTTCCACATTTCGTCGTGCAGAAAGGCAAGTGTGAAAAGGTAAGTGCTCGCATGTTGGTGAAACCTGCGTTTTGAGAAGGGAAGAAGCTCGCAGGTCAGTGAAGTAAGGAAGCCCATGTTGTGGAGAGAGGAAGTGATGCCCACATGAAAGAAGCCATAGGTTTTAAGGAGGAACCTATAGGAATGTGAAGAAGTGAAGCCATCGATCATAATTGAGGAAGGTCAGTGCTTGTAGATTGAAGGTAATATCACATGAGGGAGCTAAAAAGAAGAAACCAGTGTTCTGGAGAGATGGAGCTCATAAATGAAGCATGGGGAACCTTGAAATCCTGAAGGTGGAAGGCACAAGAAGGTTTGATTATTTTATTAATTAAATCTGTAATTAAGACAAAATTCCAATTAATTAATAATAAATGTTTGAAAGAACAGAGATGTGAAAGGGCGTGATGGTTAAAAAGGTCCTTTGGGTGTTGAAGAATGATATATAAACAAAAGATCAAATGGTAAGTAAAGTTTCTTTGTCATCCAGATATATGGAACTGAAGCATAAGACAGAGAAAAAAGTAGAGTAACAAGAGACAAAGTTCTTAAAGAAGATCTAGAAGTATGATAAAAATACATTCAAGTGTGGAAGCCTTGGTGCTAGGGTAGGTTACATGCCTACAAGGAGGTCTTAGCCTCCTTCTAGTAGTGGCTGGAGAATTAGGGTATTGGTGTATCCTTGTATGTAGGTGTAGGAAGAATCCAGGGTGTGGGTGAATCCTTCAGTAGTGGTTGAGAAACTTGGGGATTGTGGTCTCCAGCAAGTGGGTTCTTGCAAATAACTATTGTATATTGTAAAAACAAAGTTTTGCAGATAATAGAAACGTGTTAGTGGTTTACCTTATTGGGTTCCATGTTAAAACATTGTGTCCAAATTTGCTTTTACATTTGCTAAAATAAAAGAAATTGTGTTTAAATTCCTATCATTGATTCACCCCCCCTCTCTTAGTGACAAGACCCGATCCATCACAACTAACCATAGTACATTATAATTACATGCTGATTACAAATGCCAGATTGATGCATTTTGAGAAACACATTTATCAGGAAACATATTATTGCAATGATAAATTATAATAGATTCGCATGCATGTGATTTTCCAACGTAGGTCACTGATAGTTCATTCAAATACTTAATTAAACATGTTAAGGCTAGAAAACATTGAAAGACCGATAACATCATAATTGATGTAGATACAAATAACAATAATGAGATAAATAATTTGATAAAAGCGATATTGGCAGTATTGAGTGTGGAAAATTTGTATATATGGAATCTATCATGCATATTTAAATTGATATCTAACTTAATTACATAAAAAAATAAGAAATAGAACTGGAGCATATGGAATATGGAACTCACTTGGTTTTGAAAGTATAAATAATAACATATAAAACCAGAGCACATGGAATATGGAACCCACTTGGTTTTCAAAGTATAAATAATAACATATAAAACCAACGAATATGGAATATGGAACCCACTTGTTTTGAACGTATAAATAATTCCTTAGTTGACAGAAATGAGAGGAAGAAGTAAACAAATATGTATTTTCTTGAATTAAAATAACCATACTGCAACCATGCTAGATGTTGGGCCTAGGGACAATAGGGAAGAATTCATGCAGAATTCTGCCTAAGTATGGAGAAGAACATAAAGGAGAGAGGGAAGGATGTTGCGACAGAAGAAGTAAAATAGAAGAAGAAGAGGAGAAGGCGTTGCAAGAGGAAGCTACACTAGAAAAGCAAGCTGCGACAGAAGGATAGAATGTGACAAGAGATGATATGGAAGAATATCAGTAGAAGTAGGCGTGCAAGTGGCATAATGACCGAAAAGTGACAGTAAGGAATAACGTTAAGAAAGTGGCAGACCTTAATGAGCTTGGGTACGAGCTCAGCTAGAGCCGATGGAAACCACACGAGTGAAGGAATCTTTGTAAGTTAGGACGATAGTGCCTCCCATTATGTGTTGCTAGAATAGAAAAGACATCTTGTTGGTTGGATATAGTAAGTCAGCTAAGATAACGATAGAAAAGGAGTCTATAATGAGTCTGTATTGAGTCTGTATTGAGTCTGTAACAAGCATGTATGGGAGTTGTATAGAGTCTGTAATTGGCCTATAAAAGAAGGAACCCAAGATGCATATGAGTTAGTCTCTAGTATCCTTTAGCTTTTGATTCTACTTATAGCTTCTAGAATACAATTAGAATATTGGTAAGATGCTTGAGCTAGACTGGAAGTAGTGGCTCATGATCATACACTGATGTACTGAGATCTCGAGCTAGCTCAGTAGGCGTTGTTGGTTAATGGATCTGGATTGTTGAGTGCATCAGAGTGAAGTATCTGTAGCTGAGTGAGCAGACGAGTAGGAGAGGTCGAGTCAATCCTAGTTGTGTGTGGATCACTAATAGAAGTAGAGTAGAAAGAGAGAAGAGAGAATATCAAAGAGCATAAGAGGGAGGAATAGTCTGTAAAGATAGAAAGAATATATTAAGCAGAGTCTGCAACTTAGTGCATAGATTAAAGGTGCATCTATTTCCTCATTCCAGATGAAGAGCACTTTGTGGTTTTCACCCGGATGGGTTTCCACATTATATTCTATGTATATGTGTGAATGTTGATAGTAGCTTAGATATATGTGTGATTGCTGTAGTGAATGAATCACTGCATATTTGTTTACCATTGCATTGATGTATGATGGTCGCCTTGTATTAATGGATATGATTATGCTGCATGTCTACTGTTTATTTACTTAAGTTGTGTAAATAAAGGTTTGATCATAGCTTAGTTTTTGAAGTACCATGCATACAAGTAATCCACCTCCCCAGTCTTTGTTGGAAGCCTTGGTGCAGGTCCAAGGTACTAAAACACCCTCCCACACAACTACGGAAACTTGGTTCTGGCAGTTACCCATAAAAACAGAGATATCTCGGGTGAGATTGCATCTGTGTCATAGGTGCTACTGGCTAAGCTCTGCTTCATCGGGTCAATATCTCAAGCTTTGTTGTGCTGAGCAGAAGGGACTGAACCTAGGTTTAGGGACAGAGAGATGGAAAAAGACAACAAATGGTTCCATTGTCGAGACCCTAAATTGTTGTGGTGAGGGATATATTGTGGAAACCCATGAAAACGGAGATCCAGGACTAGGTGGAATACAAAGAGTTAGAGTTTGTATGAAAAGAAAGTGAAGGATCTCGGTGGAACCCAACAGAGTGGTTGGGCCGGTACATCTACACAGACATCCATGAGATTTTATTTTCCGAGTTTCCTATTGTGTTGCATGAGTGGTTATCCAATTTAGCGACCAACCAAACAAATTTTCAAGGTGGAGAGCCAAGGGAGTGGACTCCTCAGTTAATCAAAGCACTAGAAGAAGTAAGCAACACTGTATCAAGGGCTGTGGATTTTTGGATAGATAATATCCTAGAAGGATATATTACTGAGTTTGTTGTTGACACAATAACCTCATACAGTGAGGCAGAGCACTCGAGAATAATGCAAATTCAGTTGTAGTTGGCCAATCTTACGGTGCAGCTCTAGGAAATTAAAAGAGGAAAGGAAGTTCCAGAAGAAATTTGGTGTACGATATGCAAAACAGATGGACACCATAAAGGCAATTTCTCTGCACTCATGAACTATGTATCAGCAGGTTCTCCAAACACATTAAACACCCAAGGAATGCCTTGGTGTAGAAAATGCCAGCCTAGGGGCCACAATTCCACAATTCCAAGAAATGTCTGTACTTACAGAAGATTGTAAGCACACTTGCTAGTCTATATTGTAAATTTTGTAGTTCAATAGGTCGTGATGAAAAATACTACAGAGCATTTCAGCTACTACACGAAAATACAATGGATACCTACTTAATGAAAAATGATGAGAAAATGCAAGATGAATGAGCACATCCTCAGTATCAGCCTGCACAATATCAACGACAACAATATCCTCAACTGCAATACCAACCGAATCAGTATCCTCAACAACAACAATACCCTCCGTAAAGGGGGGGTGGGAATTTTAGAGGTCGAGGAAAACAACAAGGAGGAGGATTTGGTCGAGGAAGAGGCCAAGTCATATGTTATAATTGTGGGAAGCTAGGAAATTTTTCCTGAGATTGCAAAGTCCTGCGAAAAATTGTACATATTGTAAATAATTTGATCACACTATTGAATAGTTCCTGGAACTTATTGTGAAATGGTGGGATAGAACTAACGTAAATACCAACCTGACACAAAATTTGAATTTGAATCCCAATCAGAATATTTAGATTATTTATGCCAAACAAAGAGAATCCCGCATTGTTGTAGTTGCAAGAGGAGGCGTTGCGGTAGGAGCAGACCAAAATACACATCAAGGACAACCACAAGTAAGACCTGCGGTACAAAAGAAAGATTTGTTAGATGTCCAATAGGAGAAAGAAGTCTTCTTAGAGGTGTGGCCAGAATTTGTTGGTACTAACCAACTGTGGACATTCGGACAAGTCAAGACTATGTTCAAACGATTTGAACAGCTAATCAGGAAGCCGCCAATGAAAAAGGTTTGTAAGCTTAAATAATTTTTCAAATTTTTCTTAGCACTAATTAATGATAAAGATGTTGTCGCAGAATTGACAACACTCATGGAAGAAACTCGAGAAGACCTGCGACCTGAAAAAGAATTAATCATATTAGGAAAAAATTGAATATAGGCCGAGAACTATGAATAACTGTGCAGATAGGAGATTATGATATGGATTATATCATATATTTGGGCTTGGATGTCAATATATCGGACAAGACAAACATGGGAGAGCATGAATAAGCTGCGACTAGACTGGTCTCATATTCAACTAAGGCTTACAAACTAGTCGAAGGTTCTACCGATTGGTAGACTAACTCAAGTGCCTGTGGAAGTCGAAGGATTAAGAAGATATGTCGACTTTGAAGTTATTGAAATTGTCGGTAACACAAATCCATATCCTGTGCTTCTAGGAATTGATTGGGAAATAGAAAACCAAACCATTATAAACTTCAAGAAAAGGATCTTATCTTTTGAAGATTCTAAAATAAGAGTGGTTGCACCAATTTATCCGCTCGAAGGACTGAGATATGTCGAGCTGTACATAGTAAATGGCAAGACAATTATCTAGATCATTTGTATAATATCTTGTCTTTGAAGGAAGACTATATCAATCCAACAACTGATGGAAAACTAAGTTGGTGGAGTGTAAGTTCATGTATGTTCGACTCAGGTGAGGCCCTGGAAAATTGGTAGAATAGGATACATGAGGTATCCATGAGAAGATGTGGAAGAGTCACAAGAGATTTCCACAGGGTAGGAGTCAAAGCAAGTGCGGTGCCTACATATGAAGGAATACCTAACCTTGCATATTTTATGGAAGAATTTGAAGAAAAAGTCATAGAATCATAATGATTGTATACTTTGGACTACGTACTGAAAGCTACGCCTGTTAGATGGTGGGGTACACACAAACAGAGATCGGTTTTGTTGATTAGAAATATACAGGACTGATGGATCTCAACGAACCTATTGAGAACTATCGCATAAATTGGCAAGAATATCCGTGACAAGAATGGGTTCATCGCTTCATCCACACTTTGGAAATGGTACCAAGAAGTTGGTACACATCAGTAGAGCTGCGATGAGGAACTATTGAATGGGAAAGCTTAGCTATAAGTTTCACCCAGACATTTGAGTTTGCAAGTGAACACCCAAGAGTCAATGCTGCACTACAGGTGATAAAGGAGAATATCTTTAAATAAATCCCAATCGTAGACACAAATTTCCATCAATGTAGCATGATTATACACATTTGGATGGAGTGTTATAACCTCACAGGAGAACTGGATGACGATGACCCACTTGAGATAAATATACCTAAGTCAGAAGGTATATGTACAGTGGAAGGAGCTCATATCTCCACTGACCAGTTCTTAAAACCACTCAAGATTAAGAAAGTAAATATTGGGTCGGTTGAAAATATGAAGTTTGCTAATATTGGAGATTATTGGGACGAAGAGACTATGGGAAAGATCACTGACTTATTACATGAATTTCAAGATCTATTCCCTACAAAGTTCTCTGAAATGAAAGGCATAGTTGGAGACCTTGATGAAATGAAGATACCCTTGAGGTCTGATGCAAAATCGGTCAAATGGAATCCATACATATTAAACCCATGCTACAAAGAGAAAGTTAAAGCTGAACTTGATCGAATGCTATAGGAAGGTGTAATAGAACCAGTTGAAGAATCAGAATGGATCATTTCGATCATAGTACAAGACAAGAAAACTTCAGGGGAAGTGAGAATTTGTGTTGATCTCGGGAAATTAAATTATGCTTATTTGTATGATCCATTTCTAACTCTATTCATAGATGAAGTATTGGAGAATGTTGGCAGACAAGAAATGTATTAATTTATAGATGGATTCTCGAGTTACCATCAGATAAGAATCACAAAAGAAGATCGATACAAGACTACCTTTGTAACAGTGTGGGGATGCTACCAATACATGGTAATGCCCTTTGGACTCAAGAATGTCCTGCAAGCTTTTCTAGAATCGTAGTTGTTGCATTTAAATATTTTATACACAAATTTATTGAAGTATACTTTGATGACTGGACAGTATTTGGTATTATAAAAGATCACATATAAATTCTTAGAATGATGTTGAAACGATGTCGTTAGTGCCAAATTTCTCTCAATTTGAGAAAGTGTATTTTTTGTGCTCCTTTTGGGGCTTTGTTAGGCCACATGGTCTGTCATGATGGAATTTTAGTTGATCCAGCTCAAATCATCATCATTCTTTATTTACCACCACCTACCACGGTTAAACAGTTAAGAGCAACACTAGGACATATAGGATACTACATAAATTTTATTAAAGGTTATGCACAAGTGACTGCCCTGATGGACAGATTGTTGAAAAAATACACTAAGTTTCAGTGGACAAATGAGTGCCAAGAGATTGTGGATAAGATGAAAATCAAGATGGATACTGCACCCATACTTGTATTTCCAGAATGGAAAAAAGATTTTTGTGTTCATGTCGATGCATCCTTTGTTGCGCTTGGAGTGGTACTAATGCAACCAAGAGAAGGAGAGATTTATCACCCCATTTCTTTTGCTATCACAAATCTCTCAACTGCAGAGAAGAATTACACTACATCAGAGAGGAAAGGACTTGCAATGGTTTATGCATTGCAAAAATTCAGACATTACTTGCTGGGGGGACATTTCAAAATGTACACTAACCATTCTGCACTGAAATATTTGGTCAATAAGCCAATGTTGGGGGGGAATATATGCCTATGGCTTCTCCTCTTCCAAGAATTCGACTTTGAGATAACTGCTAAATAGGGTTGATTGAACTTGGGACCAGACCACCTATCAATAATTGAGAGTGGAGATGAACCTACTAGTCTGGAATATAATCTTCCTAATGCACAACTGTTTGCAATCAATACCTTTGATGATCAATATGAAGATATAATACAGTTCCTAACTATGGGTTTTTTTCGACCCCAAATTTACAATAGTACAGAAGAAAAAATTAGTAACGTGAGCTGCATATTTCCAATTGATTGCTGGCCACTTGTATAAATTGGGCCCTAATGAGATACTCCATTAATGTTGTATTTTGGAACATGAGCGACCTATTATTTTAAGTGAAGAACATGTTGGGATTCTTGAAGGACACTATGTAGGAAAGGTGACCATCCACAAGATATTACAGGTAGGGTTATGATGGCCTACCATGCATGCAGACACTCGGGATTACTGTCCCAGTTGTGATGTCTACCAAAGAATAGGAAAACCATCTAGAAGAGATCAAATGGCACTAGTACCACAACTCACTTTACATGCATTTGATAAATGGGATGTTGACCTTGTGGGACCTATTAGTCCATCAGGGAAGTACACACGAGCTAGGTATATTATTACTGTGATGGATTACCTAACCAAATGGGAAGAAGTTGCGCACATTCAAGGATTGTACTGCTCCGAAAACAATGAAGTTCTTATTCGAAAGTGTTGTAACAAGTTGGGTGCCCAAAGATATTGATTAGCAACCAAGGTACTCACTTTTTTAATCAATTGATCAAAGAACTAACTGATTAATTTCAGATACAACATAGAAAAAAAACTCCATATCATCCGCAAGAAAATGAAGCACTTGAAGCATTTAACAAGATTCTGGAAAATGCACTAACTAAAGTTTGTAACACACGAAGGGATGACTAGAATCAGAATATTTCTGTAGTACTATGGGCATATTGCACAACATGTAAGAAGTTAACAGGCCAGACACCATTCAAATTAGTATACAGATAGGAAGCTACCATGCCCATGGAATATATTGTACCAAGTTTAAGAGTGGTGGTGCTCACAGAAATGACAGATGTTGGTGCTGTCGAAGAAATATTACTTCAATTAATCCATTTGGAAGAAGAATGCTTCATTGCAGGATTTCACAAAAATGTAGAAAAACAAAGGCAAAAGGTATGGCATGACAGACACATTAAGAACAAGCAATTTTTAGTTGGAGGCCTTGTTCTTATGTATGACAAAAAAAAATTCAAGCACCCAGGCAAGCTGAAGACACATTGGTTAGGTCCATATGTGGTTAAGGAAATCACTGATGGAGGAGCAGTGAAATTGGAAAAATCAGATGGCATGAAAGTCAGTGGGCTCATCAATGGGAGTCGCTTGAAGCCTTATTTTGATAACTGTGACTAGATCACAAAAAAAAACAATGATGATGAGGAAGGATATGAGACGGTAGAAGAGTGACTCTCACAGGAGGCGCAGTAAGGGAAGTGGGACACTAAAAACAATGTGGTGTTTGTACATTTATTTGAAAGGATTTTTGAGGTGACAATTGTCAATTATTAAATATGCAAACACCAAGGGAATTCAAGGGTCACTTCCACCATAAGTATTGTGACGTCACAACAAAAAGGGGCGGCGTAGCTGGCACCTCCACATAAGGGTTTGGACTGATGACACATATGATTATTTGTGTTGTCATTATGCTACTTGATGATGGCACATGTGAATATTTGACAAACTAATTGCTGGAACGAACCCTCTAAATGTGGTCGATTACCAGTTCGTGCCCATACAATGCCACAACCATTTTTGTTTGCAAGAAACATAGTTACCGAAAACTTGTGGAGAAGTATGAATAACAAGAATTCTACTGCTACTAGTCCTAGGGGCCTTGAGGGGAGAGAGGTAACACCTGTTATGAGTGGTAGAAATGTTGTTAAATATGTCCCAATACAGTTCAGGAGACACTTGGAGAATAAGACAGTCCCAGGCTTCCTTACAAAAACATCTCAACTCAGCTTACTAAAGATGACATTGAGGAAACCTTCTGATACCCGTAGGAAAAATATTGTCCTCAAAGAGTTGAGAACAAATGTAGAAATGGTGGCCAAAATTTAGAGACTAAAGGACATCTTACTAACGCCTCCAAATGAAACAATGGAATTGTGGGCCATAGTGCATTATATCCATTGGTAATAACTGTCGGTCTAAACGAATGTTCAGACTGAGGGATGGATAAACAAAGGCCAACGTCATCACCATCATCACTATAAACTGCTGAAAATACAAGAGGTGATGATGATTCCAAAAGCAATTTGAATTGACACAATCAAATAGAGGGAGGTACTACATATAGAGGATGACAGATCTCACTAGCACTGAAGCAAAGAAAATCGCTAACCAGATGATGGAATGAGCGACTGTCACGAGATCCAAGGCTTACCTGTATGTTGCTTACTCATTCATGGATAATACCGAGGAAGATTCTGAAGGGAAGAAGGAAAAACCTAGGATGAGTTGGAGTTGAAGCTCGAAACATAGAAAAGGAAAATTGGTAATACAACAACTCTCTCATCCCCTCTATCCTACTCCTTTGAGCAGTAATTACATCCAATAATAAAGAAGAATGACAGTAGTACCAGAAGATATAAATACCACAATAAGCAGCAAACACAGAAGGAACATAATTCTTCCTGTACATCAAAAGGTGAGCAAAGTAGCAGCATCAGAAGAAAAATTCATGCTGGAACACGTCAGTTTCAACCTGGTGGAGTACATGCAGAAAATAGAGGAAGAAGTGCGCATAGAGGTAGAGAAACTGGTCAAAATCATGGAGGATTTTCATAACAAAATTAGTGTAAGAAAATCTATGGAGCAATAGCTTCGCATGCCTCGGGATGAGCCATAGGTGAGTGTTGGGGTCATGTTGGGCCTAGGGATAGTAGAGAAGAATTCATGCATAATTATGCATAAGTATGGAGAAGAACATAAAGGAGAAGAGGAAGGAGCTATGACCGAGGAAGCAACATAAAGGAAAAAGGGAAGGATGTTGAAACAGAAGAAGTAAAAGAGAAGAAGAAGAGGAGAAGGAGTTGGAAGAGGAAGATGCGCTAGAAAAGCAAGCCATGACAGAAGGATAGAACGTGACATGAGATGATATGGTAGAATCTTAGCAGAAAAAGGCGTGCAAGTGGCATAACGGCCAGAAAGTGACAGTAAAGAATAACGCTGAGAAAGCGATAGGCCTTAATGAGCGTGGGTACGAGCTTGACTGGAGCCGATGGAAACCACACACCTGAAAGCCTATTTGTAAGTCAGGCCGATAGTGCCTCTCATTATGTGTTTCTAGAATAGGAAAGACAACATGTTGGCTAGATATAGTAAGTCGGCTGAGATAACGACAGAAAAGGAGTTGGTATAGAGTCTGTATCGAGTTGGTATTGAGTCTGTAACAAGCATGTATGGGAGTTATATTGAGTCTGTAATTGGGATATAAAAGAAGGAACCCAAGATGTATATGAGTTAGTATCTATTAGCCTTTAGCTTTTGCTTCTAGCTTCTAGAATACAGTTAGACTCTTCATAAGATGCTTCATCTAGAATGTAAGTAGTGGCTCGTGATCAAACATTGAAGGACTAAAATCTCGAGCTAGAATCAGTAGGCGTTGTTGCTTAATGGACATGGATTGTTGGGTGCATCAGAATGAAGGATTTGCGGCTGAGTGGAAAGATGAGTAGGAGAGGTTGAGTCGATCCAGGATGTGTGCAGATTTCTAGTAGAGGTAGAGTGGAAAGAGAGAAGAGACAAGATCAGAGAGCATGAGAGGGAGGAAGAGTTTGTAAATATAGAAAGAATATATTAAGAAGATTTTGTAGCTTAGTGCACAGACAAAAGGTGCATCTATTTCCTCATGTCAGATGAATATTACCTTATGGTTTTCATCCGAATGGGTTTCCATGTTATATTCTGTGTATATGTGTGAATGTTGACACTATCTTAGATATATGTGTGATTTATGTAGTGAATGAATGAATGTAGATTTTTTTACCATTACATTGATGTATGATGACCACCTTGTATTAATGGATATGATTATGTTGTATGTCTATTGTTTATTTACTTAATTTGCATAAAGAAAGGTTGGATCATAGCTTGGTTGTTGAAGTATCGTGCATACAAGTAGTCCACCTCCTCGGTCTTCATTGGAAGCCTTAGCGCAGGGCCAAGGTACTAAAACACCCTCCCACACAATTGTGGAAACCTTGTTCTGTAAGTTACACATAAAAATAGAGATATATAGGGTGAGACAACATCTGTGTCGTTGCTCCGTCGGGTCAATATCTTGAGCTTTATTGTGCTAAGCATAAAGGGACTGAACCTGGGTCCAGGGACTGAGAGAGGGAAAAATCCAACACTAGACACATAATGAAGTTTTTGATGTTTACGACACAAACAAAATATAGTTTAAATTGAGTATTGGGCACCTTGTTGATGCTAACAGGAAGAGAAATATATCATCTGTTCGCATACTCTTCTCTTCCATTTTATTGAGGAAAATGGTTTTATGATCTATTGGGAAGATAACAATGAAGTTTTATTATAGAATATACATAGTTGATATATTGACTATTTGCTTGACAAAACAGTCTATTAATGGGAGGTACTATTTCCAGTTCATTTGACATATGTAAGGAATGTGCTCAATTTAGGTTGTCTTTATACATAATCATGATGTAAAATTTATGTAAAAATTATAATATATATTGTTATGAAAATCACTTAATACATTAAATGAGATATGCTTTATTTGATTGCCATTACCACTTGTTAGTGCCAGAAATTGTTCTCAGACTATGAAAGAACAAGCCAACACAATCTCAATAAACAGAATTAAGTAAAATAGTTTTTTCTAAGGTTTTGGTTGTATAGTTTGTAAACAAGAGGGAAGAAACTTCATGAAACTAAAGAAAACACTAAATCATGAACAATTTGAGGACTGAGATGCATAATATATAAAGTATAAACCATACACAATAATCATAGCACTGAATTCCATCCACAGTCAACAAGCATTTCATGCATAATAACCTTAAACAAGAAATGAGTATATCAACTGAGTGATTAACACAAATCAGAAATGAAACCAGACAATAAGCTAAATAGGGCTTATAGTTGCATATATTTCATAATCAGTCTTTCAAAAATACATAATAGTTTTTACACTTAGCTTCATAAACCACAGCTTGATAGCCTCCCCTTGCAACAAAAATTGAACCCTTGGTCCTTTGCCAAACTTACATTTATCTCGGTTTTTCAAAAATAGTTACATAACTGAACAAACTACCTTTAGGTCATCTATCGAATTATTCAATAAAACTATCATTATACAAAAATGAAATAAATTTCACAAACTAACTAATAAATACTATTCTTAAAGTACTTTTACAAGTCCTTTGCTGCCTCAGCTAAAAGAGAAATTCCTTCTCAAGCTTGAGTCTTCCTTCTTGCTTTCTGGTGATCTGCTTCCAAATCTTCAACTCTTTTTGTCAGCTCCTCATTCTGTTGTGTCAGCTCTTGAATAGTTTGTTTTAGCTCTATAAACAGGCTCTCTGTTTATCCTTTTATTTTTAAAGCGTCTTTAGAAACTGAAATTAATTCCCGATATTGACTATTTACCTCTTCCAAATCTTCTCTCGGTCTTCTATTTGCAGTCACTAATCCCTCATTGGTCTCATGCAGGTACTCAATCTGATATTTGTATTGTTTGATAATCCTCAACAAATTTTCATTTTCAGAATCAATGCACTTTCCTTCTGATACAGGATGCATTCCTTTTGGCATCCAAGAGATTTTTAGCTTCTTAAAAATCTCTTCATCTTCTTCCATATGCTCTGTCAAGGTCACAGGGATTTCTAAATACTCTTTGGCTTTAATACTACATTGGATTGATTGATCAACAACCTCTCCTTTCTCTAGACAAGAACTCTTTAAATAATTTTGATGCTGATCTAAAATAATCTTCTTTCGAACCTCGAATATTTCTGAGATCTTGGTTTCAGTAAAAACTAGTTTATTTTCTGAAACTATTTGTTTTTTACCCTTTACAATCTCTTTATTTTGATCTTCATTGTCTTCTAACTCTTCCTGAGATGAAGAGTCTTCAATTACTGTAATCTTCCTTTCAGCTAGTTTAGGGTTTAACAGTTTCTTCATATTTAATATGAGTTTATTCTTTGACCTAGTCTTGGGCCTCCAAGCTGTTCCAATTTCTCCTAACATTTTTAAAACTTTCCCTTGATGTTTAATAGAAGCTAGTTGGACAACTTTCCTTTTCCTCCCTCATGACATTTCCTCTTCTTTAGAATGTGTATGTATATCTTGTTTGGTAGGAACCCTAGCTTCATTAGATAATGACCTTTCCTCTTCTTCAGAGAGTACTGTAATAGGAAATTGTTCCTGTTCTTTCACATCTTCCCTTACACCTTGGTTCAGTTTTACAGGAAAATCATCTTCTACAGGATCCATTTCCTTCACTTCTAACCTTGAAAATTTGTTTTCCTCAATATTGATTTGCTATTCAATTTTAACATTTTCATCTTCTTGGTTCATAGATTTTCCTGGTTCACTATCTTCTTCATTCTTGACTGTGACTATCTTTTTAAGCTTCTTGACCAAATTCTGACCTTTATCCAGCTGTCTCTTCTGAGACTGCTCTTCCTTCTCTGTTTGAAAACTAGACCAAAATAGGAAATAATCCCATGTTTTCTCCCTCTGTCGAAGTACAGTGCTTATGACTAGTTTTATAAGCCCATGATGAGACACAGATTGTTTGGTGTGATTCTGATGCTCCTTCACCCTGCTAGACATATTTTGTAAACTTTTCAAGAAGAATAAAGGGAGATTCATTTTGGCTTCATGGATGAGATGCTGCGAAAACCTAAAATGATACTTAAAAACAAATGCAAATATCCCTTCACAAGTGATATAACTTTGCAAGATTTTGATTGGCTCTATCGATTCTGGTTTAAACTTTTGAATATGTACCCCTTTACCCCAATTTGCTCTCACATCTGGAAGTAAGTATTTCTGTGCATCAAAGGTGAAAGGCACTTTTTTAAACCAGTATTCACACTCATCTAAGATCCCTGTAGCTTCTGCTAACAATTCTCTGGTCAACTTAAACTTCAAAGTATCAAAAGTCACCATATCTTTATCCAAACACTGAGCAAATTTATAAGAGACTTCTGTGTGATACCCCTCAATTCTTTCAAAAACACTTAACCACCCTGCCTCTAAAAACAACCTTGCTTAATCTGGAAAAGTCTAAACCCAGGTCATATCTAAAGGTTCAACTCTATTGGTTTTACCACTTCTTTTCATTTTGAATGACTGTCAAATTTCTTCTTTCAGTAAAACAAACTTGAATTCTATTCAAATCTTGACAATTTGACAGACAGAGCTATGTTAGGAAACCAAACCCCCAAATTGGACTCTGTCACTTAAACTGATAAATGTCCTAATTCTATTGACATAGAATTCGACATTAAGTATGATTTAGGTTTACATACTAATGATTTTCATTGAACTCCATAATTAATCCTCTGTTTAGTATAAACCCAAATACATAAACATTGATATCAATTCACAGCCTACCTGTTAGAGTGATGAATCCAAGTGCTAGAATTGTGTTTTCTTGCTTGTTAGGTGTTGAATTTCATTCCTTAATCTTCTCTAATCGCCATGATAGCTCCAAACAGTCGCCCCTCAAAGCCCTAATTTTTTGACCTGTTTCAACATTTAATTACATGTTGCTAACACTTTGCCACGAACTCATCTGATCTTTATGCACTTCAGGGGATACGAAATTCAAGGTGAATTTGTCTCATCATGTTTAGTCATCATTATTCCATCACTCTACACCAGACCACCGCAAATCGCCCTCATGATGATTTACTTGAAGGATTAACACCTGTTATAATGATCATTCTGGAGGAAAACACGTATCAAATCCATTAACCAAGTATGAATGACCACTCATTTGTGTGAATTTCTAAAAAAATTGAACCAAAAATCATGATTTTCGAACTGCGTGATTTTGTTGTAGCGCGCGTGTGTAACTTTTTCAGGCTTGCGCTACAAGAAAGCCCATTTTAATGATTTTCAAAAATACAACCCCTAGCAATGATTTAACTTTGGTAAAATGATCTAGATCAAAATGTTATGATATTTTTAGGACTTTTTTAATTCATATAAACATTCTATAAGCCCTTTAACTATGAATTTCGATAAATAAAATCAAAATTGAAAAATAAAACTAAGAAATCATATAAACATGAAAATTAAAGAAAAAATATTCAAACTATCCTAAGAACCAATTTTTTTTAGGAGAAATGAACAAAACCAAGGTTCAAAACATAAGCAAAAACATAAAAAATGAGAAGCAAAAACAGGCTATAACATTTGGCTCCTGCTGTGGGATGAAGTCCTCCCTGTGAGGCTTCAAGAACCTGTAGATCAGTGCCTTCTGTGACGTAACTGCAACTGCTTGCTAGTATGCAAAAATTCCATTGGGTCATGGAGTCTTTATTCTATTATTCACACCGGTATATACAATGAAATTCCAATATCCATCTCAAAAACTGTAAAAATGCTTGAGGAAACTTCCATTAACTGGATTAGACAATTCCTCACCATCCAAAGTCTGTAACACAAAGGTATTATTCTCCAGAAATTTTGATACTATGAAAGGGCCAAACCATAGATTATCAAACTTTCCATGCTTTCCCTTCTGCTCCTTTCTAGCATCCCATCTCAAAACCATATCTCCATATGAAAAAGTGTTCTCTTTGATTTTTTTATCAAACCTTTCTTTGATATTTGTCCTATATAGCTGAGATTTTTCCTCTACTATTTCTCGCTTCTGTTGTAACTCTATCAGTGCATAAATATTTCTTTGCATATCACTAGGTTCTTCCTGACAATCTTGAAAAAATTTCATCACCGGAATACCAAGTTGGATAGGAAACACTGCATCAGTACCATATACCAATTGGAAAGGAGAAGTTCCAATTGCCTTTTTAACTGTTATTCTGTCTACCCACAATGGATATTTTAACATTGAATCCCATGACCATTTATTCTGCTTCAATAACTTCCTGATACTCTGAATAATATTCTTATTAGTTGAATCAACTAACCCATTTCCTTGAGGATAATAAGGTGTTGAGTGTTTCAAAATAATCCCATTCTTTTCATAGAATGCCACCATAGCCTTAGAGCTAAAAGCTTGGGCATTATCAGTCAATAATTTCTTGGGACATCCAAATCTACTAAGAATATTTTCCTGAATAAAATATTGATTACCTTATCTGTTGCATTTCTTGTGGGAATAGCTTCTACCCATTTAGTAAAGAAATCTATAGCAATCAAAATCCATTTATGTTGCCCTGAAGAGGAAGGAATTTATCTCTCCTATGAAGTCTAAACCCCATTGTTGAAAAGGGGCATTAACTGTAATTGATTTTAATGGCAATGACAACAAATTTTGCTTACCAGCAAACTTCTGACAAGGGATACATGCTCTTACCTGCTGATATACATCGGAGAATAAAGAAGGCCAATAGTATCCAGCTCTCAAAATATTATAAGTTGTTGCCTTCCAATACTTATGTCCCCCACAAGTACCTTCATGTGATTCAGATATTACTTCTTCAATTTCTGATTTATCCAAACATCTAAGTAAAATACCCCCTCGATCTTTCCAAAACAACTACTGTTCTATCAAACAATATTTAGTAGTTCTCAACTTCAAAGACCTAGCAGCTTTCTTGTCTAGATGTTCTAGACATTGTAAATACAAAAGAAAGTGTACAATATCTGCATACCATGTGGATTCTGCGTAGTGGTCCATAATCTTTTCTTTCTCCTGCTCTGCTTGAAATTCTTCTTGTGCTGGTTGTTCTACCATGAGATGTAGACCTAAAGCTTGGAAATTTGAATCGGCTAACAATTTATCCAAACCCTGTCCCTTTACTAACTTTGTAGGTCTAATATCGACATCATATTCCATTATTTGTGCAATCCATTTCCCTCTTTTCCTCTCACTGTCAGGTTGAGTCAAAACATTTTTAATGGCAGCATTAGGAACATAAGCAATGAATTTGGAATGTAAAACATAAATTCTGAAAAAATTTAAAGCCTTTACCAATGAGTAAGCCTGCTTCTCTAAAATGTTGTACTTTAACTCTGAATCTCTAAGAGTCTTGCTGAAAAATGCAATTGGCTGTTCAAGTCCATCTTTATTCTTCTGTAATAAAACAACAGCTAAAGTATCCTCTTATGCAAGAGAAAAAGTCAAAAATTCCTTTGTAAAATCAGGAATTACTAATACCGGTGCTTCTGTAAGAGCTGTCTTAATATTTTCAAATGATTTTTTAGCTTATGCATTCCACTTAACTTCCTGATCCTTCTTCAGCATGGCTGTAATTTGTTTAATGGTTTCAGCAAAATTAGGTATGAACCAACACAGAAAGTTTATTTTTCCAATAAAAGATTGCACATCCTTCTTGCTTCTTGGTAAACTAATTTTTAGAATTGCTTTCACCCTTTCTGGATCTATCCTTATGCCATCAGCTGAAAATAAATGACCCAACAACTTACCTTCTTGTACAACAAAATGTGGTTTCTTGGGATTGAGAGACAAACCATACTTTCTACATTTTAGGAAAGTTTGTTTTAAGTGCTTTAAGTGTTCATCATCAGATTGTGATAAGACTGTAATATCATCCAAATATATTACTACAAACCTATCCCTTTCTCCCACAAAAGCTATGTCCATAGCTCTTTGAAAGGTAGCTCCATCATTCATTAACCCAAAAGGCATTTTGTCGTACATGAAAGCACCCCGTGGAGTAGTAAAAGTTGTCTTTTCTCTATCATCAGGGTGCATTGCAATTTGATTGTACCATGAAAAACCATCTACCATTGAAATTCTTTGTGCACCAACCACCTTCTGCAATATTTGTTTAATATTTGGCAAAGGATAATTGTCCTTCAATGAATATCTATTCATATTCCAAAAATCAACAAACAATTTGATTTCACCATTCTTTTTCCTAACAGGTACTAGATTTTCTACCCATGAAGAATATCAGAGCGGAACAATAATATTAGCATCTAACAATTTTTTAACCCCCTTCTCTATAATGGGAAACAAAGCTGGATTGATTCACCTTAATTTCTGTCTGAAAGGTTTAACATTTGGTTTCAAAGGCACTTTATGCTGTATAATACTAGTATCATATGTTTTCAAATCCTCGTATGACCAAGCAAAAACATCAACATACTCTATTAATAACTTGATGTACATGTTTCTTTGTTCTGTTGTGAGTGCCTTTGAGATCTTCACCATTCTAGGATGTTCCTTAGTGCCAATATTACAATCCATCAAATTTTCCTCTGAAGACTGCATAACTAGTTTTAAAGGGGTATCATCCTTCGAAAAAATCCTCTCCAAAGGCACTAAACCTTTAGGAATGAAATTACCTTTCAGCTCAATGATCTTATGACCTGCAATCTCATTTTCTACAACACCTTCAAAATATTCAATTTCATCATCTTGTTCTTAATCAATTAATGAATTGGAAACTCACCAGTCAGCTCTAAAAACATTTTTATCTAAAAATCATCTTCAAAAAATCTCCATTGCTTTATATTATCCGATACAGAAGGCCTGTACCTAATCTCAATAGGATACTTCAGCTGTGTTGTTTTAGGAATCCTGAAATATGTGGTTGCTAGGGCAAGAGAATCAGCAGTTTGATTATGATCCCTATGAATATAATTGATATTAAAAGCCACAAAGAAATTGTCTATCATATCCCATACTTAATTCCTGTATACTTTCACCAGTTATTCCTTACTTGTTGATTAATTAACTTGAAGTCGCCAGACACAGATATTTGCTGAATACCTAGATCTTTTGCACCTTTCAAACCTAACAACAGAGCTTCATACTCTGTTGTATTATTAGTGGTAATAAATTCCAATTTATACATTAATTTTACCACTTCACCACCAGGAGATATTAGAACAACTCATGCTCCAACACCTTCTTTTGATGATGATCCATCAAAATACATTTGCCAAAGTTCATCCTCCTGTTTCTTAATACATGTGACTGATTTTTCTTTTTCAACCTGTAATAAAATAGCAACATCATTATCATCACTAAAATGCAACATACAAGTACCCAAATCCTTTTCAACAACATACAAGGGATGATTTGTAGGAATCTTGTCATCAGTCACAATATAAGCAAATTGCAAATCTCTATACAGCCTTCTATTTTCACCTCCAAAGATAAGGATGGTTGCATATTTCAAGTCCATTTGTAGAGTTCCACCTACCTTCTTGGCCCAAGATCTAGAGAGGAGCATTCCAAACTTAGGTGTAATGTCTGCCACTACTACATCCATAATCACACTTTTCATAGGTAGCTGAGCTAAACTAACTACCATATCCTTTATCAATCCTAGGCATTTGACAGCTCGAGAATTGAAAGCATACAAATCATGATAAGGTTTTGTTATACTCAAACCTAAGGCCTCCATGACTGCTTTTGGCATGAGATTATGAGATGCCCCTGAATCCAAAAGACAATTATGTATCATTTGCTCGTGAATAGTTAGAGTAATGTAAAAAGGAGGAGATGCACTTGCATCATTTTTAGTTTTTTCTGCCAAAGCTGATCCAATGAAAATTTTAGGATTTTCCTCTTGTAGATTTACTGTGTCAGAGGGTACTTGACTGTTTGCTGAACCAATCATTTTCAAGACTGAATTTTTATAAGAAGGATTCTTTATGAACTCAATAAAAGGCATAGGAATCTTAATTTTGCACAATTCATTTTCCAAATTAAAATTTTGCATACCTTTGTTCACCTCTTCAACTTCAACAATTTTCTTTTGTTTATCCTGATTCTATTTTTTTTCTAATATTGGATCAGATTGCTGTTTAGGAGGCAAAATTACCTTCTTCCTAGTATTTTGAATCACCTGTTTTGGTCCTGATCTCAAATTTATGGTTTTCTTTGGATCAGTGTTAGTATATATCAGCAATCACTTCAAGATTTAAATCATTTTATGTTTCAAACACATCTGCATCATAATATTCTAAGTTTAAAAAATCCTCCTCCGTCACAAAACCTTTAGTCGACTATTCTCCAAAATAATTCATATCCTGATCTGGATCCTCAAATAACTCTTCTTCTTCTATTTCTCCTTCATCAGTTACATTATTCTGAAGTGGTGGGGGAACCTTTTGATCCTCAACTTCTCTCCTTTCTCTTTGTATATCATTGTTTCTTCTCTCTCTAGGAATGAAATGAGGTGCAACCTGCCTTCTGAATTGATTTGGATTATTAGGGTTTCTGTCTCCCTCTTGAACAGGTTTATTTGAATTTTTCTCCAATTCCAACTTGTTTAGTTTTGCTGTTAGGATTTTCACTAGCTTGGCCATCTCATCAATTTTACCTTCTATAGAGTGGGATGTGGAAACCACTGGAGTTTCCTCTTTCTTACCCTTTCTGTCATATAGTTGTTGAGTTGAGTTTCCCTTCAATCTATTAGAAGCTAGTATATTAGACTCCACCTCTAATGCCGACTCCTGCATGTTAAGTAAAGTAAAAGGTCTTCTTTCTCTCAAGAGTAGGGAAAACTCATGATCAAAAGCATTGGCATAAGTGAGTTTTGAAGAAGTTTCAGAAGGTTTAATCTCTATGGGAATTCTGCCATACATTTTATTGAACATCTTTGAAAAATCAGCTATGGTTTCATCTTTCTTTCTTCTAAGGGCTCCAAACTCTGTAATATAATATGTGTGATCCTTAGTATCACCCCATTGTCTCATGAAAAGATCCTGAAGCTATTCTATTATGGTAACAGAGTTTGCTGGTAACTCTCTGAACCATTTTCTGACCTCTCCATGACTCTGAACGAACATCCTCATCCACACATCCTTTGCCTCTATATTCTGATTATCAGCATAGCTGAGAAATGCATCCCAATGCTCCTTAGCTGTAGTCTCACCCTATCCATTAAACCTAGGTAAGTATTTTTGGTAATCTCCCACAGGAAGTGCATTCAAAGGCTGAGGCAAAACTAGAGGTGCATACCTAGCTGCCACCATTCGGTCCATCATGTCTAATGGTTGATTTTGGGCTGCCATCTTTAAATTGACTGATTTAGATGGAGGAATAACCTTACTAGGACTTGGTTGAAAAGGAGTCTTGCCAACTTTGAGGTGAAATAAAGGGATATTTCCAAGAGATAAGGTCTTTGCTTTCTTGAAAGATTGAGGATCAATAAAAACTTGAGAATTACTAACAGGGATTGTGGGTTTCAACCAGGATGAATCTTGTTCCTCTCCCTTTAGAACAGAAAAAGGTGATGATATGTCTAGTTGATCAGGGTTACATAGGGCTGGTGATGACTGAGACCTTTTGATTTTCCTAGTTGTTTTCAAAATCTGTTCTGGGTCTGAGACACCAAATTGTAAAGGTGAACTAGCTCTATTTCTTGTTCCAACTCCTTTAGTAGCCACTGTGAAATATTTGGTGAAAAGTAGTCTTTTAAAATTTGCTGGTTTAAGTTCACCTCTCAAAACTAGTGAAATGATGAGTAACCCAGGGAAAATAGACTTTCAGCTTCATCCCCAACAACGACGCCAAAGATGTTAGTGCCAGAAATTGTTCTCAAACTACGAAAGAACAATCCAACACAATCTCAATAAACACAAATAAGTAAAATAGGTTTTTCTAGGGTTTTGGTTGTACAGTTTGTAAACAAGAGGGCAAAAACTTCATGAAACTAAAGCAAACACTAAATCATGAAAAATTTGAGGACTGAGATGCATAATATATAAAGTATAAACCAGACACAATAATCACAGCACTGAATTCCATCCATAGTCAACAAGCATTTCATGCATAATAACCTTAAACAAGAAATGAGTATATCAACTGAGTGATTAACACAAATCAGAAATGAAACCAGACAATAAGCTAAATAGGGATTGTAGTTGCATATATTTCATAATCATTCTTTCAAAAATACATAAGAGTTTTTACACTTAGCTTCATAAACCACAGCTTGATAGCCTCCCCTTGCAACAAAAATCAAACCCTTGGTCCTTTCCCAAACTTACATTTATCTTGTTTTTTCAAAAACAGTTACATAACTGAACAAACTATGTTTAGGTCATCTATCAAATTTTTTAATAAAACTATCATTATACAAAAATGAAATAACTTTAACAAACTAACTAATAACTACCATTCTTAAAGTACTTTTACAGGTCCTTTGCTTCCTCTGCTAAAAGAGCAATTCCTTCTAAAGCTTGAGTCTTCCTTCTTGCTTTCTAGTGATCTGCTTCCAAATCTTCAACTCTTTTTGTCAGCTCCTCATTCTGCTATCTCAGCTCTTGAATAGTTTGTTTTATCTCTGTAAACAGGCTCTCTGTCTGTCTTTTTCTTTTTAAAGCCTCTTTAGAAACTGAAATTAATTCGTGATAGTGACTATTTACCTCTTCCAAATCTTCTCTCCGTCTTCTATTTGCAGTCACTAATCCCTCATTGGTCTCATGCAGGTACTCAATATGATATTTGTATTGTTTGATACTCCTCTGCAAATTTTCATTTTCAAAATCAATGCACTTTCCTTCTGATACAAGATGCATTCCTTCTGGCATCCAAGGGATTTTCAGCATCTTAAAAATCTCTTCATCTTCTTCCATATGCTCTGTCAAGGTCACATGGATTTCTGAATACTCTTTGGCTTTAATACTACATTGCATTTATTGCTCAGCAACCTCTCCTTTCTCTACACAAGATCTCTTTAAATCATTTTGATGCTGATCTAAAATAATCTTCTTTCAAACCTCCTTGAATATTTCTGAGATCTTGGTTTCAGTGAAAACTGGTTTATTTTCTGAAACTATTTGCTTTTTACCCTTCACAATCTCTTTATTTTGATCTCCATTGTCTTCTGACTCTTCCTGAGATGAAGAGTCTTCAATTACTGTAATCTTCTTTTCAACTAGTTTAGGGTTTAACAGTTTCTTCATATTTAATCTGAGTTTATTCTTTGACCTAGTCTTGGGCCTCCAAGCTATTCCAATTTCTCCTAACATTTTAAAAACTTTCCCTTGATGTTTAATAGAAGCTAGTTGGACAACTTTCCTTTTCCTCCCTCGTGACATTGCCTCTTCTTCAGAATGTGTATGTATATCATGTTTGGTAGGAACCCTAGCTTCATCAGATAATGACCTTTCCTCTTCTTCAGAGAGTATTGTAATAGGAACTTGTTCCTGTTCTTTCACATCTTCCCTTACACCTTGGTTCAGTTCTACAAGAAAAGCATCTTCTACAGGCTCCATTTCCTTCACTTCTGACCTTGGAGATTTGTTTTCCTCAATATTGATTTGCTGTTCAATTTTAACATTTTCATCTTCTTGGTTCATAGATTTTCCTAGTTCACTATCTTCTTTATTCTTGACTGTGCCTTTCTTTTTAAGCTTCTTGACCAAATTCTGACCTTTATTCAACTATCTCTTCTAAGACTGCTCTTTCTTCTCTGTTTGAAAACCAGACCAAAATAGGAAATAATCCCATGTTTTCTCCCTCTTTCGAAGTACAGTGCTTATGACTAGTTTTATAAGCCCATGATGAAACACAGATTGTTTGGTGTGATCTTGATGCTCCTTCACCCCGCTAGACATCTTTTGTAAATTTTTCAAGAAGAAGAAAGGGAGATTCATTTTGGTTTCATGGTTGAGATGCTGCAAAAACCTAAAATGATACTTAAAAATAAATGCAAATATCCCTTCGCAAGGGATATAACTTTGCAGGATTTTGATTGGCTCTATCGATTCTGGTTTAAACTTTTGAATATGTACCCCTTTACCCCAATCTTCTATCACATCTGGAAGTAAGTATTTATGTGCATCAAAGGTGAAAGACACTTTTTTAAACCAGTATTCTCCCTCATCTAAGATTCTTGTAGCTTCTGCTAACAATTCTCTGGTCAACTTAAAATTCAAAGTATCAAAAGTCACCATATCTTTATCCAAACACTGAGCAAATTTATAAGAGACTTCTGTGTGATACCCCTCAATTCTTTCAAAAAAAACTTAACCACCTTGCCTCTAAAAACAATCTTGCATAGTCTGGAAAAGTTTGAACCTAGGTCATATCTAAAGGTTCAGCTCTATTGGTTTTACCACTTCTTTTCATTTTGAATGACTATCAAATTTCTTCTTTCAGTAAAACAAACTCAAATTCTATTCAAATATTGACAATTTGACAGACAGAGCTATGTTAGGAAACCAAACCCCCAAATTGGACTCTGTCACTTAAATTGATAAATGTCTTAATTCTATTGACATAGACATAGAATTCGACATGAAGTATGATTTAGGTTTACATACTAACGATATTCATTGAACTCCATAATTAATCCTCTATTTAGCATAAACCCAAATACATAAACATTGATATCAATTCGCAGCCTACCTGTCAGAGTGGTGAATCCAAGTGCTAGAATTGTGTTTTCTTGCCTGTTAGGTGTCGAATTTCATTCCTTAATCTTCTCTGACTGCCATGATAGCTCCAAACAGTTGCCCCTCAAAGCCCTAATTTTCCAACCTGTTTCAATATTTAATTACACACTGCTAACACTTCACCACGAACTCATCTGATCTTTATGCACTTCAGGGGATACAAAATTCAAGGCGAATTTGTCTCATCGTGTTTAGTTATCATTATTCCATCACTCTACACCAGACCACCGCAACTCGCCCTCATGATGATTTACTTGAAGGATTAACACCTGTTATAATGATCATTCTAGAGGAAAACATGTATCGAATCCATTAACCAAGGATGAATGACCACTCATTTGTGCGAATTTCTAAAAAATTTGAACCAAAAATCATGATTTTCGAACTGCATGATTTTCTTGTAGCGTGCGTGTGTAACTTTTTCAGGCTTGCGCTACAAGAAAGCATGTTTGAATGATTTTAAAAAATACAACTCCTAGCAATGATTTAACTTTGGTAAAATGATCTAGATCAAAACTTTATGATATTTTTAGGACTTTTTAAATTCATATAAACATTCTATAAGCCCCTTAACTATGAATTTCGATAAATAAAATCAAAATTGAAAAACAAAACTAAGAAATCATATAAACATGAAAATTAAAGAAAAAAGATTCAAACTATCCTAAGAACCAAATTTTTTTAGGAGAAATGAACAAAACCAAGGTTCAAAACATAAACAAAAACATTAAAAATGAGAAGCAAAAGCAGGCTATAACACCACCGATCCTAAGCAATATGTTGCAAGGTAGTACCTCAATATTCCATATGAAGAGAGCGAAAATAGTAATGAGTAGGACAACAAATGATATAAGACGTTCCATGGGAAAGAAACAGAAGCACCCACAACAACTAAGTAGGAGAATTCACTTGGATTATTGGTCTTCTGGTTGTTCAGGCATGCAACGTTTGGATTCGAATGGAGAATTCACCAACGACCAACCCTACGAGCATGCATTAACTTAGACATGACGTGAAAAAGGATGGCACATGATTTTCATGGAAGAATGATGGGACTACAATGTGTCAGATGAACATCAAGGGACGATGCCGGAGGAGTGGTCAGGTGATTTCATCGTCTGCACATCTAGACAACTCCATTTTATGAGGTGAAGTTGATTTGAGTAAATTGGTTAATTCATCAATTTTAAGGCATAATGTTTTATTTATTTAATTCCTTAAAAACATCATGATGAGATTTATGGTTTTTTTTAAGTGCTGATTTATTATGTCGTCAGGTGTTTTTATTTTGAGAAAGTTCAGTTGACATTTGTCTAACAAAATAATAAAATAATAACACCATATTTCCTTAATGTCTCTCTAGTTGTCTCCTTTGCAGTTATCCATCTATCATCATTGGCTTTGGATTATATACCCTATGAATTTAGGACTTTGGAAATAAACTTTGTAAGAGTTTTAATCTTTATGAAATTGTTGTTCAGGCTCATGTTTTCAATGAGGACGTTGAGAAAATATTCACTTAAAAATAGGGAGGGATAAAATATTTGCGAGCTCACATTTGGTTCAGTTCTCTATATTTTGTGTGCTTCAATGTTTCTATCCATGGTGATACAAAGGATTGAAGTTGCTATGTGAACCAGCTCTCAGCATTGGGTCTCTTCAATAAGTATGTTGGTGCCCAAGTTTTGAGGAATAAGGTCGAGCATCAAAGAACACAACTGGCAGCAAGAGGTGCTTTTAGGAGACCAGCATGCGAGATCCTTGTGACATGCATCAACGATGATTCACGCGTGGCTATTTTGCATGATGCTAAGTCCATGCATGGAATAATGTACATAAGCGATCCTGGGATTATTTATAGGCATGTTTTTTAATTTTTTTGGTTTGACGATTTATATGCATTAGGATCTTGATTGTAATGAGAAGTTTCAATGGGTTACCAACTTCGACAACCACTCATGTAACACAATTTCCTTTTTATTGAGAGGTTTCAATGGGTTGATCAGTTGCATCCATTTCCTTTTCATGACATAGAATTTGTTATATCTAATATGTTTTCTTTGCAGATCCTTCTTCTTCTTCATACCGTTCAAGCTCGAGCTTGGGGACATCTTTCTCCCATCTTAAAATTTCAAACTTTTTCTCGGTTATCGGTTCTTCATACTTAAGAAAATTTAGATGCATTAATATGGAATTTAAAATCTGATTTTACATATACTTATGTATCATATCTATAACTCTTTAAAAAGTTTCATCTTGAACTAGATCCAAAGTAGTTTCTCAAAGTGTTTTTTTCAAGTAAAATTTCACAATTTTTAAGCATTTTGAGTAGTGTAAAATTATGTACTTTGATTTCAATGATTCATGATATTCTATCATTTTTTATCGTTTTTTTTTAATAGGTTTTAATAAAAGGAGACGAACATCTTGCTTAAAAGACAAATTTTGGGTCACTCGGGACACCAAAAAAATCCTCCTTTCATCCCCTTTCTTCATTCCTCTTCTCTTCCAGTAAGTTTGTAAGTATTTCGATCCATTTTCAAGGATCAAAGTATATTTTATTTCATCATTTATCACTTTGTAAAGTTCCATAATAAATTAAGTAAGTGGGCTACAAAACACCCACTCTCCATCCCCCTTGGGGGGATTCACAATGTCCTTTTATGGTTTTTTTTTTCTTCTAACCAACACATGCACACTATCTATATTCTAGAAAGACTGTATAGTGTAATCAATTTTCAATTATATTTTTTGATTTCATATTAACATAAAATAAAAAATTTAAACTAGACTCGTTTCCATGAAGTATGCTCTTGCCATCAAGCAAACGGTTTTCATATTATTGGTGGATGATCAGAAAGTGACACACATTTTATGCATCTTTTTTGTCATTATTTTGTTTTCATTTACAACAATTTTGATTTCTTTAATTGGAGCATACACTTCGTCGTAAACCTCATGTATGGTATTTCCCTATATGGGATTTTCCTGGTCGTTGGAAAATCAAAAGCGATTTGCGACATTTTTTAATTTCCACACATTAACTTAACAATCCATTAATAAAATTAACTCAAAATATGACCTGCCAGTTGTGGAAGCAGTTCAACGAAGTTTTACATACCTATGATTTCTCCTCGACCCCTCCCATCTTGAAGTTCCATGCAGGTTTTCATTCCTTGAAAAATGTCTCCTTACTTTGGATGGTAACCAAACATAAGGTAAAAAACATTAAAGTTGATAAAATACTTAGATGGTTACATTGGATATTTGATTTTACTTAAAATTTTATTTATTCATGCTTAGAGTAGGAAAATAAGCTCCTTAAAGTTATAATTTACTTTATGCATTTATTTTATGTACTTATGAATAATACTCTCTTTGATTAGTTAGTTTTTCATTCCTTTCAATAAAACAAATTTTGGATCATTGTCTCTTTTCATAAAACTTGTGCTACTGAAGGTTTCTTTTGTCAAAGTTGAGATGTTTTTACATATTGTAAGAAACTAGAGATTTTGGTGTTCTTGTATGCTCTCCTTTCCTAAAGACCAAATCGATCACACGTCCCGCAGTTGGAGCCAGATGTTATCCACTAAAGTATCATTTAAGTGGATTTCCAGTGAGCCTCCAAAGTTCAAAACAAGTTAATTGTTCGTACTCCATGCTCAGAAGTTCCATGGTTTCATCAGGACCAATTGTGGCCCCTTTTTTCACATGTTCACACCCCCTTAAGGGGATTTTAATAAACGATATAGCATGGTGGTGTATTATGTAAAAGGCATGGCCTTCTTGGGACTTAGTCATCAAAGTAATCATCATTGTGTGTTTTTCCTTGTTTGTTATATGATGTTTTTTAAGTGACAAATAATTTTCAAGTTTTTAACTCAAAATTCTCCGAAGATGGGATGGTGAAATTCGTTATTATGCCTTGGGAGGGTTATTAAATCCTAGGGTCAATGTATTATACCATGCTATTCATATTCCCAAAGTTTCATGTACATGCACAAAGTATTTCCTAGGATTTTTAATTTTAAACTTTTTAATAAAATCATCGATAAGGTGTACCACCCACCCACTTAACCCTGAAACCCACTTTTGAGAGTTAAATTAGCAATTTTCAATTATTAATTTTGATTTTCTCTACAAAATGACACATAGGGTCAAATAATTGATAAAAATGGAGAAAATCCAATTTCTAAATCAGTGCAAGATGGTTTGGGACATGTCTCTGAGGTGTTAAGGAGTTTGAGGATCATGTCTGGGGAATTTATGGGCATAGGGGAGCATATTTTCTCAACAAAGGAGGAGGATCCATTTGTCACTCTCAAAGGGGGTGCATATTTCTCTCCATTGAGGGCACAATTCTCCACTTGGAAGAGGGAGTTAGATAGGTGGAGGCCTCCCAAAAATAGTGGGGACATCTCATGAGAGGTCTTAACCTTTCTTTCCATGAATTTGAAACTCCCTCCTCGGATTTATTAACCCCCAAAACCACCTCCTCTCTTGGGAATTGTGCTCCCTGGGGTTTGAGAGCAAAATTTCCTATAAATGTAAGGTCTTGCTCCTAATTTGAAGGAGGATTGAAACTCTACCTATTTTAATCTCGTTATTATCCTTGTTTATCAATGAAATTTAAGGATTTGGAGGCTAATGTCTAGCATCATTTTGTGAGCTTTCAATTTGGTGAATGTTGAGCTGAAATCTACTTAATTTATGCTTTCTTTTTTTCAAGTATTGTTGCATAGATCTAGTTTCCTTTGAATGAGTATTTTCAGCTGTTAACTTACTCATTTGTATTTCATCATTAGAATATAGAAAGGGTAATATATCATAGTCAGTTATACTTCTAGTATCTTTGTTTTCTTTTGATGAAATCGGTTAGATTAACATTGCTCATGTGAAAAATTTTGTAGCTTTTGCATGATCACTTTAGGTAGAAGGGATCTTGGAGATCGGTTGCATCCATTTGATTTTTACGAAATCAAATTTGTTTTATCTAATATGTTTGATTTGCATATCCTTCTCCTCCTTCATACAATTCAAGCTCGGGCTTCGAGACTTCTTTTTCCCATTTTAAAATTTCAAACTTTTTCTCGATTACCGGTTCTTCATGCTTAAGAAAATTTAGATGAATCAATATGGAATTTAAAATATGATTTTACTTATGCATATGTATCAGAGCTATAACTCTTTAAAAAATTTCATCTCGAACTAGATTCAAAGTAGATTCTCAAAGTGCTTTTTTCAAGTAAAATTTCACATTTTTTAAAGCATTTTGAGTAGTGTAAAATTATGTAATTTGCTTTGACTGATTCATGAGATTATAACATTTTTGTTTGCTTATTTTTTACAGATTTTAAGTAAAGGAGAAGGAGATCTTGCTTAAAACCCATGTTTTGGTTCACCCGGTACAACAAAAATCCTCCTTTCATCCCCTTTCTTCATTCCTCTTCTCTTCCAGTAAGTTTGCAAGCCTTTCAATCCATTTTAAAGGATAAAAGTGTTGGAATATCAAGAAATATTGAGAGGGGGGGGGTGAATCAGTATTGACCAATCTATTTAATTTTTTATCACTTAAAAACAAAATCAACAATAAAAACATAATACATTATATTATCATGGAATCCCAATAGGGAAAACCACGACACGTTCTATTACTGCAATTTTTTTTTTTTACAATGGTTTCTTCCTGAAACTACAGACAAGGATGCTACAACACCCTATTTACCAACAACAATTGGAAGGAGGCTACGACCCCATGGTTTATCAGCTACTACTGAAAGGATGCATCAACACCCTATTTACCAGCTGCCAATAGAAGCAGGCTATGACCCCCTTGTAGGATTTTTACCTACCCTAGCACCTCCTAACCACCCTGCATGATAATTTGGTCTTTGAGTGTTGTACACCTATGGATATTCCACTTGAATGTACTCAGACACTTGTTTGAAGGTTTAAAGCATTGTTTATATAATTTCAATTGTACCTCTTCATCTAACATTCACATACCTTCATCGTGATAGTTAACAAACTAAAATCAATTCGAAATTACCTCTCTGTTTATCATTTCTAACTCTATTTAATTTCTCAGTCACGACCTTCTACAACGTCCTTTCCACAACGACCTTCTTCCATAATTCATTTTCCGCAAGATTGTTTTCGTGATAGATTTTATGCAACTATGTTTCCGCAATTTTGGATTACGAAACCTGCTTTTCCCAAATTCCAAAATTGACTTTCGTGATTATGTGATCGTAGCGTTATTTCCGCAACTCTTGCGAGTCACCGATCTCTTGTGGATGTTTTCTCATCCGTCGATCTGCTATCAGTGAGAAACTCAACTTTTTGGATCTTTCCTCGTCCATTGATCTCTTGCGGCTTTGATCTCATCCATCGATCTGCTATTAGTGCAAAACTTAAAATTGCAGATCTCTTCGCATCCATTGATCTCTTGTGGATTTGATCTCATTCGTCGATCTGTTATTAGTGTGAAACTTAACTTTGCAGATATCTCTCCTCGTCAGTTGATCTATTTTCTTGATACGGTCTGAGTCATCCAACCTCTGCAACTATTTCCTCAATGTTGCCCTATGATCTCATGTTAACAACAATGCCAAATTACTCAACAATCTCCCCCTTTGGCATTGATGGAAACATTTTCCTTCCATAATTTTTCTCCCCTTTTAACAACAATGAAAATTTTTCACTCCAACTATGGGTGTGTCTCCCCCTGTCATCTTTTCTACTTTTTATGTGGCAGGGTTTTCATTCTTTTAATTTTTAATGATGAGGGATAACCCCCAAGTTTTTCCTAAGATAGGCAAATGTTTCTCTAGGTAACGTACGAATTAGTGAAAATGTCTGCAATTTGTTCCTTTGTATCAATATACTCTAATTTGACCACTTTTTGAGACACTTGCTCTCTTAAGAAATGATATTCGATTGGAATAATTTTTGTTTTAGAGTGCATAACAGGATTTTTGGATATGTTTATAGCACTTGTATTGTCACAGTGTATAATAATGGGGTCCTCATATTTGACAAGTAAATATTCCAATGTTTGCTTCATCCAGATGACTTCTGTACAACATGATGCAGTAGCAATATACTCAACTTCTACGGTAGATACTGAAATGGAAGACTGCTTCTTCCTTAGCTATGACACTAAGCAATCTGCTAAGTATAATGTTTCTCCACTAGTGCTTTTATCTCCTATGATGAAGGTGGTTCTTCACTCAAAAATGTGTGTTGGATCGGAGTCTTTGAGAAATGTCCAATACTACACCAACAAGGGTGTATCCTGATCGTATCTCAATGTCACTATCCAGTGGTTCTTGTTTCTTTTGAAGATTTTTCCCACTATGTCAAATATCGCTACGCTATAATTTGGGGAGTTAATTTATTAATGGATTGTTAAAATTAATGTATGGAAATTAAAAATGTCACAAATCGCTTTTGATTTCCCAATGACCAGGAAAAGCCCACAGAGGGAAAGATCATCCACGAGGTTTACGATGAAGTGTATGTTCCAATTAAAGAAAGAAAAAATGTTGTAAATGACAATAAAATAATGACAAAATGGAACCACAAACTATGTGTCACTTTTTGATCATCCACCGATAATCAACAAACCGTTTTCTTGGTGGCGAGAGCATACTTCGTGCCAACGATTCTAGTTTGAAATTGTTATTTTATGCTAAGATGAAATAAAAAAATATAATTAAAAATTGATTACATGAAATAGATTGTGTGCATGTGTTCGTTAGAAAAAAAACCATAAAAGGACATTGTGAATCCCCCCAAGGGGGATGGAGTGTGAGCATTGTGTATCCTACTTGCTTTGTTTATTATGGAACTTTACAAAGTGGTAAAATGTTGAAATAAAATACACTTTGATCTTTGAAAATAGATTTAAATACTTACAAACTTACTGGAAGAGAACAGGAATGAAGAAAGGGGATGAAAGGAGGGTTTTTTTGATGTCCCAAGTGACCCGAAATTTGGACTTTAAGAAAGATGTCCTTCTCCTTTTCTTAAAACCTGTTAAAAACCAGTGAACAAGAATTTTAGAATATCATGAATCAGTCAAAGAAAAGTACATACTTTTACACTACTCAAAATAGTTAAAAATTGTGAAATTTTACTTGAAAAAAAACACTTTGAGAAACTACTTTGGATCTAGTTCGAGATGAATTTTTTTAAATAGTTCTATATCTGATACATATGCATAATTAAAACAAGATTTTAAATTCCATATTGATGCATCTAACATTTCTTAAGTATGAAGAACCGGTAACCAAGAAAAAGTTTGAAATTTTAAGATGGGAGAAAGAAGTCCTCAAGCCCAAGCTTGAATGGTAGGAAGAAGGAGAAGGATTTGTAAAGAAAACATATTAGATACAAAAAATTATAAGTCGTAAAAAGGAAATGGATGCATGCGAGCTCCAAGATCCCTTCTACCTATAGTGCTCCTGCAAAAACTAAACAATTCTTCACACAAGCAATGTTAATCCACTTGATTTCATCAAAAGAAAACTGATAAAAACTTCACACATTACTCTTACAATTTTAAACTTCATTATAATTTTTATCTAATTACTCTTTGATTAATGAAAATCATTCACAGCTGCAAGCCATTTTTGCATTGTTTCATTCTTCAATAACTGAGTAAATTGTGTCATCTATCATGTGAGTTGTGTGTTTGTCCATAGATCTATGTGCTCAATTTAATATGGTATCAGAGCCTCAACAGACAAGGCACTTCTCCTCCTCAGATCTCCTACTGGATCATTTTTTGAGCAAAATTGCTCCTTCCTGCATTGCACCAAAAGCAGAGAATTTACCACTTAAAACCCCAAGCAAAGGAATTGTTGATCAAGCTTGCTTGATCAACTAAGTTGGGTGTGAAGAAAATTCCAAAAGTGCAGGCTTTCTGACCTTACGGTGCCTTTTTTTTGTTTTGCAGGTACAACTTCTAAATGGATTCATCAGTTCCTCTTCTCACCCTGTCCTCAAACTATTCAGAATGGAAGAAGAAGATGATTTCATATCTAATGAGACAAGGTATCTATCGGGTGTCATCTATTGGACTTGATAAAGAGTGTTTTAGTAAGATTGACTGGCTAAATAATAGTGATGGAGCTTTTGGAACAATAGCAACGGGTATTTCTCGTATCTTGCGCTACCTCATTAGATCTATTGAAGACCCAAAGGAACTCTGGACAAGATTGGACAGAACCTTTGCAGTGATTGATGAGGATCATAATAGAATTTTGGAGAGAATATCCAGCACCATAAGCACTCTTGATCCAAAATTATCAGCCTCCACTCTCTCTGATGAAGTTGTTCAAGATGAAGAAGAAGCAGAAGCTTCTACACAGTCAATTCGAACTGAAGACAGTCTCCATGCAGTGAATCCTTCTCGTGATGCTCTGGAAGTTCATGAGATCTATGATATCTCATCTTCTCATATTTCCGAAACAGAAGAAGACATTCTAATCTTTGATATTGAAGAAAAATACTACTGCACTTCCATGCAAAAATTCACCGGTGATTTTCCTTTGAATTCTGTGCAAAATTTACCAGTAATTGCTTCCGAAAGTGAAGAGAAATTTGATTTTTCTCCCTCTAATGTTGCTACTGGTGTGAAAATATGTGATACCTTAGATATTTTGGAAGAAATATCAGATTACTGGAGTGATCCATGCACTCCCCATGATCTATTTTTTCTAGCAAATTCCTGCAGGATTGCATGCACCAAAATTCAGAAATTTGAAGAAGAAGAAAGCTGTACATCCACCATCTCGGTTAACCATTTATTTGAATCTAATATTAACCTTATTGGATTTGATATGATCTTATTTGTATTTGATCTGATATTTCTTGGTTTAATATATCAAATTCATAATCTTTCAGCACTGCTTGTAGCTGTTCTCATCAATGGTGTGAAGAAACAAGTACCCCAAGTCTCCTACAAAACTGTTGATGGGGATTTGGTGTTAGTTTCCTCATATGAGGTTGCTGATATTTTATTATGTGATTCATTAGCTATTTCAGAGGCTATATCATACTATGGAGCTCAAGCATTCGCTCTCAACAGTCCCAATGCTTCTCTACCATTGATCACATGCTCATGTCCTCACAGAACTAGTAAAGAGGAAGATTTTCTACATCCGCCTAGACACTTGCTCCTAACACTTGGGGCTGTTCTTACCACTCATGGTTTTCTATTCATGGCTGCAACATATCAGTTTATGTTCGGGTACACAGGGTACTCCCAAAAGACCGAACACCTTGAGCAACCGCTTCACACAAATAGATCACAGATCAACACACCGATGTTTGTCACGTGGTTAAAACCCTTGAGATGGAAACAGTCCACGGCCCCAGCCAAATAGCTACTTGAAGCAATTTATTATGCAAAATAAAGAAAGTTACATGAGCTTCTCATAATTGATCAACTAGCCAAGGACCCTCTATGCTCTTTAAATAGAGATCATAGACCAATTGGGTGTTAAGCCACAGATCAATGGTAGGTATGATCTAAGAGAAGTTGAACCATCAGATCACTTTATGTCTAGAACATACCGTGACCGTCGGATTAAAATATTTACAAATGCATACTAAAGAAACACACTTTTACCTAACGGATATATTACACAAGTTGATCTTAACTAACTCCTAAGTTTTGTTGCTAGATTTATGTGGTGGTAAGTTATTGATGTTGTTGTTGGAGAAACCACAATATCGAAATGACCAAGTTGACGTTTCGGATCCATATCAGGATTCATCATCAGGACAATGTTGAATGTGGAGAGAGCGAGAATCATTGATAAATACTGGAATTGGGTAGAGGAAAAAAGTCTAATGTCGGCCTCGAAAGCTAGGGTTTGCTAGGTTAAAATTCTTATTAATTTTATTTTATTTTCAGAATGTGTGGAAGAAATTTTATTTAAATATATTTCACAATTTGTTTAGCTTATTAAAAAATTTATACAGTTGCTATATTAAGACTTTTTTAAAAATCTAAGGAAAAACTAATGAGAAACAAAAAAATTTAATACTTAATTATTTAAGAAGTTTTTAAGGTGTAGTCACTTTTATTATTATTTAAAACTTTTTTAAAATTTTAAAATATAATGTGTCAAAATCTGAAATAAATTTATTATTATTAATAAATTTATTTGAAAATGATTATTAATGTGTTTAAAACTTAAAGAATGTTAAAAAATCTTTAAGGCTAATAGAAAGTTAAATCACATTTCTTATTTTTACTTATAATTAAAAAAAATTATTAAAATGTGATTGAAATCTTTTAGGCCAAATTTGGGACAACGAAAGGTCGAAAAGGTTAATAATGTTGATTATAATTTAATTTTAACTATATTTTTAAAAATTAATCTTTATTTCAAATTTAATTTTCCTAAAATTTTTAAAATGATTTTTAAATTTCCTAAAAATTAAATTGATTTTTAACTTTCAATTTTCCTAAAATTTTAAATTGATATTTCAATTTTAAGTTTTAAAGTATTTGAAATTATGGTTTTTATTTAAGGACAAGGAAGGAGGACAAAAGAAGAAAGGAGAAGGGCTTGAATGAGGGAAAAGGGCAAAGACGAAAAATGTTAAGATCAAGGGGAACAAAGTCAAGGGACAGAATGAGGGGAAAAGTCACCTTTCCAATTGAGAATAGAGGGAAGCCAACTAGTGCTCACCTCGAGGCCACCATCCCTATTTAGATTGTGTGGAAGTTTGATAATTTCTAAGGCCTTTCTGAATATTCTTTTGAAATAGTGGTCTTCTTTCGTGATGATAATGGTGTCTTCTAGGCAAATGTGATGTTTGGTTTTGGCAACATGTTCCGCAAGGGCTGAGGAGTGCATATGTTCTTTTCTAATGTATGCCCCATGCTCTTTTAATCGTGTGTGGAAAGAACGCCCCGTCTCACCTATATAGCTGATCTTACAAGAACAAGGGATCTTATAAACCCCTCTGAATTGTGTATGATCAACCGAATCTTTAACGGATCTCATTCTTTTCTTAATGGTCTCTAGGGGTTTGAACGAGGTCGTAATGTTGTTCTTATTAAGAATTCTAGAGATCTTATCAGTCACCCTTTGTATATAAGGTAAGTAAGCTCGTGGGTTGGTGTTGGTCTTGTTGTCAGACGTTTTCAAACCCATAAGGCTCTTATTGTGGGTTTTGCCAAGGGTCTTCATGATGGCCTTAGGTTTGTAACCTATGTTTGTGAATACTTCTTTGAGTTGGTCTTTCTCCTTTTTAATATGTTCTGAATCCACGATCCTGGAGGCTCTCACTGCTAGCGTGTTGAGAACTCCTATATTTTGGGAAGGATGGTGGTGGGAGTCTGCGTGGAGGTAGCTATCTATGTGAGTCTTTTTACAGAAGACCTCATGTCCAAGAGTGCCATCTTCTTTCCTAGTAAGGAGGACATCTAGAAATGGGATGCTCCTATTTTCCTCAAGTTCCATTATGAATTTGATGTTGGGGGAGATACTGTTAAGGTGTGTTAGGAATTTCCTAAGTTCGTCTTCACCATGTGGCCAAACTACATTCGTATCATCCACGTACCTCTTCCATTTTGATGGTTTTAGAGGATAGGAGTCTACGGATTCTCTCTCAAATTTTTCCATGAAGAGGTTTGCAACTATGGGTGAGAGGGGGGATCCCATGGCTACACCTGTGGTTTGCTCATAAAATTCACCTTGGAAGCTAAAGAAAGTTGATCTGAGGCATATTTTTGCAAGCTTAGCTGTGTGAGGGTCGGTGGCATCCTTGATAACCTGGATTGCTTCATCTAAAGGTATCTTTGTCAAGAGTGAAACCACATCAAAGCTTAAAATTATGTCCTTAGGTTCTAATTTCTCATCTTTGATTAGTTCCACAAAATGGCTTGAGTCCATTCACATCTGACAAGTTTTCTTCCTTTAAGAGGAACAAGATCCCAAGTATCGTTCGCCATTAAGGAATGATATTCTTCATCCATAGCTGCATCCCAATCTGGATTTCTTGAAGCTTCTACAAAAGTTTCTGGATCATGATTCTCGAAAACTTGAGCGAAAAGAGAAGAGGCTCACTAAATCTGAGAACGTGTTCAACATTGATCTCTAGGATCATCGGCAATATCACCAGCTACTTCACATGTTGAATGGACCCATCGAGGAAGTATTGGTGTTGGTGCAATTGGAGGAACATGAGCAGGTGGAGGTGGATTTTCATCCTCACTGTCATCATCAAAAACTAGAGTTGGAAAGCTGTCAAGGAAGTTGGAAGAAGAAGAAGAAGGCACACTTGCCGAATCAGGCTTGCAGGCCAAAGATGGCACACCCGCCAAGTTAGGCTCGCAGGCCAAGAGATTTTCATCAAATTTAACATCTCTTCTAATGATTATATCATGTGAATGGGGCTGAAGAAGTCTATGAACTTTTACTTCTTCAGAATATCCAACAAATATGCACTTTTCACTTTTAGGATGCAATGCTTTCCATTTTTCATCCGAAATGTGAGCCCATGCTTCACAACCAAACACACGAAAGTGACTTACATCTGGTTTAATTTTACTCCATGCTTCTTCCGGTGTTATACCTTGTAAAACTTTAGTGGGTGTGTGATTAACTATGTAATTTGCATAATTTATGGCATCAGCCCAATATTGAAGACTTAGTCCCTTAGATTGGATCATACAATTAGCCATTTCTTTTAAAGTGCGGTTCTTCTATTCAGCTACACCATTTTGTTGTGGTGTATATGGAACAATGTGTTGTTGTTGGATTCCTTGTTCAATGCAAAAAATAGTGAACTTGTTGTTAACATATTCTCCTCCATTGTCAGATCTTAACTTAATAATTTGATGACCAGATTGTTTTTCAACAAGGGCCTTGTAGGCCAAGAACATGTTAAATACTTCGCTCTTAAGTTTTAGGAAGTAAACCCAAGTGCGTCTGGAGTAGTCATCAATGACAGTTAAGAAATATTTGAAACTAGAAAATAATGCAGATGGAAGAGGACCACACAAGTCAATATGCACAAGCTCCAAAGGAACCGAGACTTGCCAAGAGGCACGTTTGTCAAAACTGTCTCGATGATGTTTTCCGAGTACACAACTGGAACAAACACTATCCTTGCAAGATACCATCGAAAGACCAGTCATCATATTGTCTTTACATAGTTGTTGCAATGAGTGATAATTTAAGTGACCAAATCACTCATGCCAAAGTTTGCTCAAGTTATCACTTTGAGCAACAAAAACTGAAGGAAAAGGTGATGACCCAAAGTTGTTAAATTTGTACAACCTGGTAATATCATCAACAATTCCAGTAGCAAGGACATTTTGGGGATTTTTAAAATCCTTGATTACAACTTGGTGAGGTGTAAACGTCATAGTTTTACCTTCACCTGAATGAGTAATTTGATAGACTGATAACAAATTGCAGAAAATTTTTGGAACACATAGTACATCACTGAAATGACCATTTTCTACTGGAACTATTCCAAATCTTACAACACTTAGATATCTATCATCACCAACAAATATTTGTTTGGTGTTACATTCATGCATAGTAGAAAATATGGCTTGATCCTTAGCCATGTGATAAGATGCTCCAAAATCAATGAGCCATTCATTTGAAGTAGAAGAAGAAGATGAAGGATAAGAGTAACCAGAAGCACAAAGTGCATGTCCATGAGAGTTAGATTCTAAAGATGAATCTATGCTGATGTGGTGCTTCTTCATTGTTGCTTCCAAGGCTGCCATCTTCTTGAAACACTTAGATTCATCATGATTATCTTTCCCACAAAAATTGCAATGACGTTCAGTCTTCTTTCCTTTTTGCTTGGATCCTTTGTCATTTTTTAAAGAAGGAGCTGACTGAGAGGGTTTGGGACCCTTGTTGTTTGGCTTATTATTGTGAAAATTCTGTTTCTTGGGAGGCTTGGACTTTTCTTTCTGTTGGGACAATAAAGCTTTCCCAGATGTATCTGCATTGTTAATTATTCCAAGATGAATGATCTTATCTTGCTCTCTAATTAAGGAATCACAAAAGGATTCAAGACTAGGCTCTTGATAGCTAGCTGCAATCAAGGATTCTTTCATGGAGTAGAATGTAGATACAAAAACAGAATATGCAGGTCCAAGTTTGGAAAGAATATGATAAATACATTGTTTGTCTTCTTTCTTAATCTTGCATTCTACACATAAGAGTCTAAGAGTTTTATACTTAGATAAATAGTATTGAATGCATGAAAAATCATTTGGATTCAAGGAAAGCAACTCATTCTCAAGTTCATGACCCTGAATTTTATTATGTTTACCAAACACAGATTCCAACTTTTCCCAAACTTTATCAGGTTCATCAATGCCAGATATGTGGAATCACAAATCAGTAGAGATTGACATCCCAATCAATCCACGAGCTTCATCACATCTATTTTCCCATTTTTTTTTTTATTATCATCAGTGGCTTTTGTTTCTTTCCCTGAGGTTATCCTGAAAAGTCCCCTACTTCGTAGAACATCCTCCATACAAGATTTCCATGAGAAATAGTTAGAATTTGTAAGTATAATATCACAAGGGGCGGCCATACTATAAAATAAAGGCTGAAAAAATAGAAACTAACTATTTATTTGCAAATAGCTCGAAAAAATATGCGGTTTTAAAAAAAACGGCACTGAAAACTAATTCTGGATGATGAAGTTATGCTTGATCAAAGAAAATGTTGAAGATGTCCCCAATAGTGACGTAGCAGATATTAACTTGACCAACTAAAAAAAAGAACCCCCCTCTTTTCAAGATCAACCTTTGACAATCACTTTACAATAAAGTTGTGTTGAAGTGAATCACTTTTGTAGAATAAGTGAGGTTCACTTTTACAATAATGCTACTTTTAAATAGTGCGACAATAAATTAAAAGACTTAAGTGACTCACTTTTTATTTTATTTTATTTATGTGAGATGCACTTTTACAATAAAGCCTAACTTGAAAATAGAAATTGCATGCACTAAAAAGTATCTTAATAAGACTTGAACTCAAGACCTATTAAGGAATAAAGCAACTTTGGACCAAGTGGGATAAGTTTAAAATGTACATAAAAGAATGGAAAGAGGAAGGGCACTTTTTTTTTACTCTTCTCTCTCGTTCTCCATGCTTGCCTTTTTTTTTCTTCTGCAAATCACAAAAAAAACGAAAAAACAAAAACAATTTTTTTTTCCACACAACGGAGTTAGATCTTGGTTAGCTTACCCGAAAAGTCTACATTTTCAAGTTTTCTCGTTGTTTCTGATTTGCCGTGATCGCACAAGGTGCATGGCAAAGAGCATACGTAGACGAGAAGACGAGAAAAAAAAAACTTTCCCTTACTGTTTCTGATTCGCGTGATCGCGCAAGGTGCATGGAAAAGAGCATACGCAGTCATGGAAGGCAATAGTCTAAGACTAAAATGAAAAAGTTCTAACAATAAAACTGATAAGATATGAGATATTTAAAAAAAAACAAATCCGTCACTGTAACATTATACCTTCAGATTTGCCGAAATTGGTGTTTCTAGAACAAATGGAAACGATTTTCGGTGAAACAAAAACTATTTCCCAATGGAAACGAAGCTCTGGACATAATGGAATATCTCCCATAGGCCAAAAACGCATAGAAAATCCATAACCAGAAACCCTTTCAAAGTTTCGGCAACACCGGTTCCAGATCTTGATCAAAATCGAAAGCGACTCTTCATATAAGCTTTGATACCATGTTCAGGTACACAGGGTACTCCCAAAAGACCAAACACCTTGAGAAACCACTTCACACAAATAGATCACAGATCAACACATCGATGTTTGTTACGTGGTTAAAACCCTCGAGAGAAAAACAGCCCACGGCCCCAGCCAAATAGCTACTTGGAGCAATTTATTATGCAAAAAAAAGAAAGTTACATGAGCTTCTCATAATCGATCAACTAGCCAAGGACCCTCTATGCTCTTTAAATAGAGATCATGGACCAATCGGGTGCTAAGCCACATATCAATGGTAGATATGATCTAAGAGAAGTTGAACCGTTAGATCACTCTATGTCTAGAACATATCGTGACCGTCAGATTAGAATATTTACAAATACATACTAATGCATACTAAAGAAACACACTTTTACCTAATGAATATATTACACAAGTTGATATTAACTAACTCCTAAGTGTCTAAATATCCTAACCATTTCTTGAGTGTTCCTCACATGTTCTGAATCCTCAAGAACCTTTTCTCACTTATCAGTTGACTTGAGTTGCTCTACATGGGTCCAGTCTTCATCCGACAACTGTCTATATTTTTTATTAAGTTGAGCATATCATTCTTCTTCCAAAGAGGAAGATTTCTCCAGACATAATGATGGAGAGGTTCACATGCCAGGCCCTAGGATACATGTGCACAGAAGAACCAGATTGATCCTGATTCTACCTGCTTAATTAGAGGGGGGGATTTTTTTCCATGTGGTTTTTTCCCCAGCACCTTGGTTTTTAGCAGTTACTTTACTTTACTTGATGTAATGGGTGACCTATGGTCTTAGTTACCAGGGCCCACAGATTTTCCAAGTTAGCATTCAGGGGGGGTGTTAGGATTATTAATCCTTCCTTGTCCAATTTGGTCATATGTCTAAATCGAGATTCCACCTAGTCTATTTATAGTCATTAACACCATTGGGTCCACTTGGCCTAATTGGGGCACATGTTTCAGTTATTAAAGTGTGGGGAACACTAATTGAGGCTCACTACCACTGATTGCACTTGATTGCATCAGTTTAGGAGCCTCCTAGACCAATCCCTACAATTTAGGAGCCATTGGGAGTGTCGAAACCAACCAAGGTCAGTTCAGTTCAGTTGATGACTGGTTAAGCTAAGTTAGGAGTCAGTTACATTCAGTTCTAGTCCTCTACATTCAGTTAGCACTAGGTTTACTTTACTGAACTGAGGAGGGGCACATTTCTCACCTACCACAATCACTTAGCCTTAGTCAACACTGAATGTAACACTTGAGTTGTGTTTTAGATCTCCGATGAACTCCGGTTATGGTTTAGACAAGGTCAGTTAACTATTGAGTCCTCCAATAGTGATTTAGACAAGGTGTTAGTTACCTACAGTCAACTAGAGTCTAATCAATTCAAATTTCCTCATGTGGATTCGAATTGCATGTGGCTATTTAAGCCATTGTACTTCATTATAATTTTTATCTAATTACTCTTTGATTAATGAAAAGCATTCACAGCTGCAAGCCATTTTTGCACTGTTTCATTCTTCAATAACTGAGTAAATTGTTTGATCTATCATGTGAGTTGTGTGTTTGTCCACAAATCTATGTGCTCAATTTAATACCCCCTCTTTTTGGGAGGCCTCCACCTCTCTTACTCCTTCCAGGTGGAGGATTGCTCCCTCAATGGAGAGAATGCGCCCCCTTTGAGAGTGACAAATGGACCCTCCTCCTTTGTTGAGAAAATATGCTCCCTTATGCCCATAAATTCCCTAGGCATGATCCTAAAACTCCTCGACACCTCAGAGACATGTCCCAAACCATCTTCCACTTATTTAGGAATTAGATTTTATCCATTTTCCCAATTATTTGACCCTCTATTTTATTTTGAAGAAAAAATAAAAATTAATAATTTGACTCGTAAAAGTGGGTTTAGGGGTTAAGTGGGGGATCTGGGTCCAAAAACGAACATCCACGTGACCAAATTGGCTCCCTATCGGTGATTTTATTAAAAATTTAAAAATTAAAAAATCCTAGGAAAGACTTAGCACATGTCCAAGAAACTTTGGGAATATGACTATCATGGTATGATACATAGACCCTAAGATTTAATAACCCTCCCAAGGCATAATCGATAGCTTCACCATCTCGACTTTTGAGGATTTTGAGTGAAAAACTTGAAAATTATATGTCGCTTAAAAAAGCGTCATATAACTAACGAGGGAAAAACCACTCAAGGATGATGACTTCGATGACCAAATCCCAAGAAGGCCAAGCCTTTTACATAATACACCACTATGCTATATCATTTATTACAATTCCCCTAAGGGGGTATGGACATGCGAAAAAAGGGACCACAGTTGGTCCTAATGAAACCATGGAACTTTTGAGCACTGAGTAGGAACAATTGACTTGTTCTAAACTTTGGAGGCTCACTGTAAATCAACTTAAGTGCAATTTGAGTGGATAACAAGGTGACATCACTGCCATTGTCTGATATTAATGTCTTGGTTTTCAAATCAATTTTATTTTCAACCATTTCCTTGAATGTCCTGAAACAGTCGAATGCTTCTAATTTCTTGTTGAGAAAACACACCCATGTCATTTTTGTCTAGTCATCAATGAGAAACATGAAGTATTGCTCACCATTCATTCCTTTTGTCCTTGTTGTCCCAAATAGATCAGTATGAACAATTTGCAATGGATTTTTAGTGGCATATTTCTTTGTCTTGAATTCAAAATTTGTGTGTTTCCCATGCTAACAATGCTTGCACAAAGTGTTAGTTGGTTTTTTTATTTGTGGCATTTTTTTACGGCCTGCTTCTTGCCGAAAACAAGATTGTCAAATTTTATATGAACCAATCTCTTTTGCCAAAGCCAACTCTCATCTTCCTTAACCAAATAACAATTTTCATTTCCAATTTCATTCATGATGTATATGTTGTTTGGAGTTCTGGATACTATTGCCACAAGTTTACCTGATCCTTTTCTCATGATTTTACATTCTTCTTATTTGAATAGGAGTGTGTGTCCCTAATCACACATTTGACTGACACTCAACAAATTATGCTTCATGTTTTGAACAAGTAGAACATTTTCTGCCAAACCATCTTTGTTTCCAAGACTGACCGAACCTTTTCCCACAATTTTGGCTGAGTTGTTATTGCCAAATGTTACATATCCCTCCTTTTCTTTCCTTAATGACACAAATTTGTTTTTTTCACATGTCATATGATTTGAACATCCTTTATCAACACACCATTGATTCATACTACTCTGAGCTTGTAAGGAAAGTCGACATTCATTAATTTGTAAATATTTTTTCTTCTTCACCCAAGTTCTCTTTTGTTCTAGAAATTGCCTAGTTTTCTTTAACGACACTTTCATTCCACTTCTGCAATTTTTGGTTGTGTCCAAAGTTGTTACATTTGTAGCATTCAATTTCATAATTTAGAGCTCCAAATTTGTTATAACTTCTATCAAATTCCTTATGATGCTTCTCACCATGATTTCTGAAGTTTCCATAGCCATTTATATTACATGTGTTTATACCCCTTACATAGGCTCTACAATTTATAGCCTTATGACCAAAATTATTGCAAGAATAACATATGCCAAAGAAAATATTTTGGTACCTAGATGTAGAAGGTCTTCTGGTTGGTGCATATCTTTTGAAGTTAGAATCTTGAAACTTCATTATTGTTGGTGGTTGCTTCCATGCATGATGTTCTCCAGGACTCTTGTTTGTCACTGCTTTTTAAGGCTCGGAACCTTGTCCAAAATATGCATAACTTCTTTGTATTTCTTTCCCTTTAGTCATTATAGAGCTTGAACCCTCATCATTATGGCCTTTGGTTGCTGAAGATTTCATCCAATATTTTGGTGCTATTAACAATGTTTTGTCGGATGTCTTTCTTTTGTGATTCCTTCCTGAGAGGGACTATTTATGCTTCCAACTCTTCCTGTATCTTCTACGTATCTTCCAGTCTTATTCTATGTGTTTCTTCAATTACCTTTGCTTCTTCGAACTGAATTTTTAGATCTATAAATATCTTATTTGTCTCTTCAGGGTTGCTTCCATAGCTTTCATTCAATTCACCCAACTCCTTTTTGAGTAACTTGTTTTTTTCCTTTCTTTCTTTGGTTCACTTAAGGCACTAATCAATTCTACCTCAATATCTACTCCTCCATCCACATAGTCTTCCACATCATCATTAGCAGTTTCTTCTAAGGCCATAAAGAGCACTTTTCTTGAGTTATCATCACAGTCATCATCTTTATCGAATGAGGAAAATCCTTGAACATAGATTCTTCCTTTTCACAAATTTCTTGTTCCTTTTCTGATATTTCTTTTCATTTTCTTCATGACTATCTGACCATTTTGCATACGGATACTTGAAGCAAAATGACCAATTTTACCACAATTAAAACATTTGAAAGGAATCTCACCTTTGTCCTTGTCAATTCCTCATATTACCTTTATCACAAAATTTGCTACTTATTCATCATCCGAGTCATCACTACAACTGGAACATGAACATGATTTTATTTTTGCTCGTTATTCCTTGTCTTCTTAGAAGCCTTGAAAGCTTCTTCCCTTCTAGTCACATTTATTGTTATGTTCTCATTTCGTATCTATAAGAATTACATGTAATTCGTTCACACTTAAAGTATCTAAATATTCTCTTTCTTCTAGGGTCAAGGTCTTAGAGTAAAACCTCATTGTAAGAGATCTGCGAATCTTTTGGACTATCACTAAATTTTCTTTATTTTATCCTAAACCCCTCATGGTGTTCACAATTTCATCTACTCGAAGAAAATATGCTACAATGTATTCATCTTCCTTAATTTTCAGGTGTTCAAATTGTCTTCGATAAGTTTGCATCTTGGATTTTTCGACTTTGGAATTTCCTTTGTACACATTTTTTTAGCTTGTCCCAAATTTATTTTGCAGAGGTACAATGCATAACCTTGACAAATTTTGAACTTGCTAAGCTTCCCGAAATCAGGGATAATTTTAGGGGCAAAATTTAGCCCATGGGCTATTTTTCCATGCTTTTCTTCAAAAAAAGATTTGCCATTTTGCATTTTTTGAAGCCCTGTTTCGCCCAATTTTGATGGGGTAAAATTTTTTCTCCCTAAAAATCGCCAAATTATTATATAAATGGTATAAAATCCTTGGAAATTAAAATATTTTTTGAAAAATATTGCCAAACATTTTATAGTTGGAATTTTAAGAATTGGTAAGATTCGCCAACATTTATACACTTTTAAACAAGTATGGTTCCTTAAAATCGTCCCTATCCGAAATAACACTCATGGCCCTTGAATTACATTCAAAAAGTATTATTTCAGTAGTACATGTAGGTGGATCTCTTTTTGGTGGAGTGTATCCATTTACTACTGCTTTCCAAACATCAAGTCCCAATGACTACAAGATTAACTTCGTCCTTATGCTCCAAAAAGAATAATTCAACCCATCAAATAGTGATGATCCAATCTTAGAATATTGTGCATACTTCTTGTTGAATGTAGCTGTCATTGATGTCAAAGGAGTTCGGTAATGAAAAAGGAATAACCAAGGACATGATGGCAAAGAAAACTCAGTGTAAAACAAAGGAATAACAAAGGAAGTGATGATGTGGCTTGTATGATGATGTCGCATGTGTGATGAGGCTAGAAAGACATACGATGGTGTTCTTATGCTATCGTGAAGTCATTTTTGCAATTAGACATCATTCTCAAAAAGGATGGAAATTTTGCGAAACTTTAGAAATTGACCCAAGTATGGAAATATTAGTCAAAACCGCCCTAAGGAAATGCCCACCATAATTCATAGGTTAAGGAAAATGCCCGCCCCATCCTGTCAGGCTATAGCTTCTTGAAGTGGCTATCTGACCATGGTCTCATTTCAAAGGAAGTAGTAAATTAGACAAAGTCGGACGGTCCAGATCAAAGCAGAGAAGACAGATCGATGATGGGGAAAGGATTCGCAAAGTAAATGTGCATAGAAGATAACATTTCAGAGTGCCAAAGTGAATTTTTGTGTTTGATAGCTTATCAACAGACGAGGAGGATTCTGTAAGGGATCGATGATCCACAAGAGTTACAGAAAGAGATTTGCAGGAGATATTGTGGAAGCCCTTTTCGAAAAAAGTTGGAAGGCACATCCACAATCCAAAACCTGACTGTGGAAAGAACGTTGCAGCCACATAATTGTGGAATTCATTTTTGAAATTTGGGAAATCCATACCCACAATCCGCAATCCGCAATTGTGCAAAGTTAATTGCGGAAGGTGATTGCAGAAAGGGCGATTGTGGAATCATGACTATGGAAGGAACATTGTGGAAGCCAATTGCAGTAGGAAATTTCTAAGGCACACCCATAACCCCCAACCTACAATTGCGGAAGGGTTGTTGCAGAAGAGATTTGTGGAAGTAATTTGTGAGAATTTATGAAAATTCGACCTACAATCCGTAATTTAGGAAAAGGAAAGTTGTGAACGCCAATTGCATATGTGAAAGTGCACCCACAATTATGGAAGGAAGGCACGCTCACAAATTGTGAAAAAATGATCTGCAGAAAGATAAATGCGGAAATATGGTTTTCAAAAAGATAATTGTGGAAAGATAAATGCGGAAATTTTGTTGCAGAAAGGTAATTGTGGAAGGATTTATGTTCGATGTTCTGAAATCATGCTAGAAATTTCTAAAGAGTCACGATGAAGATATGTGACTGTTAGATGAAGAGACACATGTCTAGAATGAATGGATGTGAGTGTTGAAAGGTTGTGACTATGAAAAGGCACGAAGTTCCAAAATGAAGAGGTGTGTTTGATGAAAGGGCATGACTGTTAATGAAGAAATGTGTTTGTTGAAGAGACACACTTGCTAAAAGTGTGTTTTGGTGAATAAGCATAATAAACAGATTTGAAAGGATGTGATCATTGAAAAAGGCATGATATCACTGAAAAGACACACTGGTTCATATGGGTATGATGAATATATATGCAAATATTTCAACCTGTTCAAGGGTGTCTTTGCAGTCCAGATCCATGTACAAACAACAACATAAAATAGAGACCAAGGAAGTGATGAGAAACCAGTGACAAAATTGAAGACATAAGAACATATAGAAGTATGATAAAAACATATTAGGGTGGTAGGGTGGTTCTAGGGTAGGCTATAGGCCTATAAGGGGTTATATCCTCCTTCAAGTAAAATCTGGTAAATAAGGGTGTCTAGCAACTTGACAGTTATAGTTGACAAAACAGGGGGTCGTAGCCTCCTTCTAGTAGTAGTTGGTAAATAGGTTGTTGTAGCATCCTTGTCTATTGTAGCCGGTAGAAACCAGGGTGTTGTAACCTTTTGTTTGTAGTAGTAGGAAGAAACCATATGTAAATATAATTTTGTAGTTATAGGAAATGTTTGTGGTTTTCCCAATTGGGATTCTATGATAAATTTGTGTTCTTTGTATCTTGTTGATTCTATTTGTTATTTATTATTTTAAAAGTGGTTAAAATTGTTAAAAAGGTAAAAATACCGATTCACCCACCTCCTAGTATTGTCCAATATTCTAACACTTCTTCATGATGATATACCTTACAGTGGTTAAATTGTCTTGAAGGAACCTCAATCTGATACCAATTGTTGGAATGTTCAATGATACTAAGAGGGGGGTTGAATTAGTATTGGAAACTTTTTAACACTTTTAACATATAACATTAACTATTAATAATATCATTCACCATCACATAAAAATCATACATAGTGCACGAGATATTTAACGTGAAAACTCAAATGGGAGAAAACAACAAAAGTTGTAGTTTATAATATAAATATTACATTCAATTTGTTTACCAGCACCAACCAAAAGGAAGCTCCAACTCCCTGATTTTCTACAACCAACTAGAAGGAGGCTCCAATCCCTTAGTTTATCAGCTTCAATTGAAAGGAGGATACAACACCATAAGGTCACGTGATCCAACCTGTAGAGAGGACTACAATACTTAGTGAGCACCATCTTAGAATTCTCAGGAACCAACCTGAAGGAGACCACTATCTCCTATCCTTGCCCCGTCCTGCCGCCCTGATATGAATAGAAGAAACAATATGTAATGATCATTGTATCATTGTCTCTGGAAACCTATACTTGTATCTTTGTCCTTGTACATGTATCACTATCCTTGTTCTTGTATCATTGTATTTGTTTCTATCACTACATCAAGTTGTGCATACCTCAACTTTAATTCCCAATAATTCACATAAACAATCATCAAAATATTTATTTTCCATGTTCAATCATTTACATCAAATCAAGCCATACATAAAACCGTGATCTATCCAACTATAACCATCAAATATGTGCCAAGGTAATCATCATTATAGAATCCATACCACATCCAATGACTTCAAATATATATACCAAGAGAGCGGCTCATATACCAAGATCAAAGATGAGCTCTATCCATGAAAGACATGTGTCATCGCAAGAGAAACCCACAAGCATGAATCATACATTTGTCAATATTACAATATGAAGAGAAAATATAGAAATCAAAATAGTCTCTAGATAGATTCATCACATAGCCTTTACAACTAGATTTCCAATGAGCCAAGAATTTTGTAATTCCGATACCATATGAGAAAGTTATGTCATTTTTCGTGAATCTTCTCAATCCTCAAAGATGCCGAGAAATTGCTCCTCAAAAAGGTTTCACAATTGATATCCAAATATGTGCAATAGAAAGAGAGACTTCATTGATGATAGAATGAAATGTTTGGCCTTCTATTTATACACTTCATCATGATATAGAAGATTTTTTAGTGTCTCCTTAAACTCATCCTTAATTTGTGGATCTCCATATTTTAAGGGGGTCTCAAGGGTTAGTACCCCATCTCAAGATCCATCATGACACTTCATGCCAAAAATTCAATATCACTCCATATCTTCTCCAAAGGATCCCTAGGGCTTGAACACATCATCATATTTGACGGATACACCACTATTTCTTGTGGGGGTCCTGTCCACTTCATGTGGTCTAATGGGCCAAAGTACCACAAATTTTGGGGGCATGTAGGCCAAGCATTATTATTTTGGGGGTACTTCAAGCTTCACAACAACTTTCTTCAGACCAACTTGGGGCTCTTTAGGGCCTTATCCACCATGGTTCGTGTAACCCCAAACTCATGGGAAAATGTACCAAACATCATTGTTCATGGGTTTCTTCACCTTTTATTTGAACAAATCTTAGGGGAAACCTTAGAGGATTCTTTAGAATTTTGATCCATATGTGTACATCGCAAAGTGTCTTCCCATGAGGGCCATGCGTAACTGCCACACCATAATGGGACCGCTTTGGAGGACATATACATAGAGCTATCAACATCAATGACAACTTTATTCAATAATTTCCACCTAAAGCCAAAAGAGATGAAGAGGATATGGATGTGCACCTTAAACCATCCACAATCACTTGAAGGAGTTATTGAAATAATGTAACTTCGAAGAATATTCTACTTATACTTTACATTATTATTATTCCTCCTTTGGGAGATGTCACTAATGTAAAAGGTCATGTAAAAGTCATGAGTTAAACCCTTCGTTGTATGTTTAGTCAATAGTACCCAAAAAATAATAATATAATTATTATTATTGTGAATTTTCCTAGGTAGTTCGTCCCTATTAGGGTAAAATGTCAGTTGGCATATTAATATAAATAGAGAGGCGCCCTCCCTTATTTGTATACACTTACTCATGTATTGCGCAAGAGAGAAAGAAGGAAGGACATAGAAGGAGGAGGACAAGTGTCTTTGGTGTTTAATTTGGCTCTTATGCTTGGGGTTTGGTCTCTCTCTCCTATTGTTATAATTCCATAATTAAGCTAGCATTATATTTGGATCTTTACTAAGAGAATAACAAGAACAACAATCAAACACAAGAGACAATGAACACAATGTTTATCCTTAGGGAAACCATAAATGGTGAAAACCCCACAACTTCCTCAGAGATAGAATCAACACCAAAATAGAAAAGCCCCAAAATAGCAAGTGATCTATCGATAGCAGTAACCTTCTTCTTGTCTAGCCCCAGTGTCTTCTCCTTCCTCAACTATGCGCTACACTTGAGTGTGTATAAGTTGTGTGATAAATAGAGACTCCAGTTCTCTATTTATACAAACATTGACATGACTAAAACCCTACCAGGGCCGACCTCTACTAGGAGAGTCTAATAACCCTAGTGCCCCGGAACTACGAGGAATTTAACCCTTAGACAATAGGAGGGTTACCCACAATGACTTGACATGACTTATTTACATCGTAGACCTTCCCGATAGGAACATCGGGGCATGACATAACTCAAGTACATCCCGAAATAAACATCGGGTTACAATATATAAGAAATACAAGTGAAATACATTCCGAAGTTACATATACATCAACAATCCCTCTTAACTAGGAAGGTATTCTTTCAACACAATTTTCAGCACAAGTCTTCTTCTCTGTATCTTCCGGATCATCATTGAGTCCTCATCATCTTCAAGTCTTGTTCATCTTCAAGTCATCTTCATATTCAAGTCATCTTCATGATCGGATCTGGATCATCACTGGACATCATCACTGGATCTGGATCATCACTTGATCTGGATCATCACTGGGCATCATCACTGGATCTAGATCATCATCACTGGATCTGGATCATCATCACTCGATCTGGATCATCACTGGGCATCATCACAGGTGCTATATCTTGATTCTTCTCATCACATGAACCTCTATAGAGCCAGTCCTTTTTCATACTGGATGTATCATCTCAGAGCTAGTCCTTTTTCATACTAGATAAGGCATCACAGAGCTGGTCCTTTTTCATACCAGATGAGGCATCACAGAGCTGGTCCTTTTTCATACTAGATGTGGCAGCTACTCAGAGCTAGTCCTTTTTCATAATAGATGAGTCTTCTCAGAGCTGGTCCTTTTTCATACTAGATGAGGCATCATAGAGCTGGTCCTTTTTCATACCAGATGAGGCATCACAGAGCTAGTTCTTTTTCATACCAGATGTGGCAGCTACTCAGAGCTAGTCCTTTTTCATACTAGATGAGTCTTCTCAGAGCTAGTCCTTTTTCATACTAGATGAGGCATCACAGAGCTGGTCCTTTTTCATACCAGATGTGGTAGCTACTCAGAGCTAGTCCATTTTCATACTAGATGAGTCTTCTCAGAGCTAGGCCTTTTTCATACTAGATGAGGCATCACAGAGCTGGTCCTTTTTCATACCAGATGAGGCATCACAG